>JAECUM010020726.1:0-59463 GCA_016617855.1 Megalonaias nervosa | reverse complement strand
GATGAAGAGTGCACCAAAGTCATGTGAACTGGATCCGATTCCGACGCCACTGCTGCTAGAGTGCTTGGATCCAATACTGCCTTCACTAACTGATGTTATTAATACCTCTCTCTCATCTGGGGAATTCCCATCATTTTACAAAACTGCCATTGTAAAGCCTCTGCTGAAGAAACCAACACTCGACCATAATGATTTAAAGAACTACCGCCCAGTTTCTAATCTGCCATTCATGTCAAAAATCTTAGAAAAAGTTGTTCTATCCCAGCTTGTATCTCATCTGAATTCAAACAGCCTTTTTAGCAATGTACAGTCTCATATCGCCCTTGCCACAGTACTGAAACTACTCTTCTGAAAGTAGTCAATGACCTTCTCTCTGCTTTGGATGGCAGAAAGATTACAGTCCTCACTCTCCTTGACTTGTCTGCAGCATTTAACACTATAGACCATGATATATTACTTCACCGTCTCCAGCATGTATTTGGCATTCATGATACGGCCTTACTATTGTTCAAGTCCTACTTGGTCAACAGGACACAAATTATGTCCGCAAAGGGAAAACACTCCAGCCCAGTTGATCTATGCTGTGGTGTTCCACAGGGGTCTGTTCTTGGACCTGTTCTCTTCATTCTATACACTCAGCCACTCTCAAGTGTCATAGATCATCATCCAGTGTCTCACCAACTGTATGCTGATGACACCCAAATATACAAATCTAGCCATCCAACTGAAGTTGAAGCTACCATCCAAGGCGTAGAGAGGTGCATTTCCGATGTGAAATCATGGATGACATGTAACAAGCTGCAGATGAATGATGATAAAACTGAAGCCATCCTGATTACAACACAAAGACTTTCTCATTCACATCCTTTACCTCAGACAATAAATATCAGCAACACCAACATTAAATTCACACAGTCAGTACGAAACCTCGGTGTCACTCTCGACAGTACTCTCTCGTTGCACCAACATGTCATGAACATATGCAAGGCTGCATATCTTGAGCTGAGACGAATCAGCTCCATTCGCAAGTATCTTTCAGTTGATGCCACTAAAACACTTGTGTGTTCCTTAGTACTTTCAAGACTGGACTATTGTAACTCAATTCTGTCTGGTTCGTCTCAATATCTACCTTCAGAAACTTCAAAAGTTCAAAATACAGCTGCTCGGATCATCCTTAGAGTACCACGATCAGAGCACACCTCTCCCCTGCTCTGTACCCTACACTGGCTATCCATATCGATCCAGAATTAAACACAAAATTTGTTCTCTGTGCTACGTTTCACTGACGGGCTCCAGTCCAACATACCTATCTGACCTCACCCATGTGTACACACCTGCAAGATGCTTACGCTCCTCTTCTGACACTCGTATTCTCATTATTCCCACTATGAAGATGAAATCATATGGACAACGCTCTTTTGCATACCAGGGCCCAGCAACGTGGAACGAATTGCCCACTGCACTTAGACACAAAGACACAGTGATCTCATTCAAGAGCACTCTTAAAACTCACCTATTTCAACTGCAAGAACAGACTTAAAGACCTAATAATGTATCCTTGCCTTAAATATTTACAGCATATTTTCTGTTTCTACTTTCATGGTGTTTGTTTTTAATTTTGTAATCATATCATTATATATGTTTTTTTTAAGTGTTGTCAAATGTTGTAAAGCGTTTAGAGCTTCTAAAGATTAGGCGCTATACAAAGTCCTCATTATTATTATTATTATAAGTCCTTCTATCACATGTGTAAGGAAATTATTGAAGATATGTGAACAATACGCATTAGAGAATGATATCATCTATAATACACAAAAATCAGTATGCATGGTCTTTCAGCCAACTTCTTTTAAATTACCATCACCTCCCCCGGTACATCTTAATGGCAATGCTCTTACGTATGTCGACAGTTATATGTATTTGGGTCATATTTTGAAATCCAGTCAGTCAGATAATGAAGATATGATGAGACATTATCGATATTTGTATACTCGAACAAACATGCTTCTACGCAAATTTAAGAATTGTTCATTGAGTATCAAAATTAGATTATTCAAATCTTATTGCTGCACTATGTATTGTGCTCCACTGTGGACAAACTTTAGTGAATGTATGAAAAGAAAACCTAGTAATTGGTTATAATAATAGTCTTCGTTTTCTATTAGGTCTTCCTAGATGGAACAGTGCCTCCAACATGTTTGTAAATTATAATGTATTCAGTTTTGATGAAGTAATGAGAAAGTATGTATTCTCAATGATAACAAGAATATCTAATAGTGAGAACTGTATATTGAAATCACTTTGGAACTATGACATTCATTTAAATTCTCATATTATTAGTAGATGGAACAAATTACTCTTTAAATGTGCCACTTAATTTCATTCTTAACAATGCAGGGCGCAGTTAATTGTTGTAGATGTATCTGTATACTTGTACGTATGATATATATGTTCTTTTATGTTTACAATGTTTTACTTTATATCCGTATTTTAACGTAGATGTATGGACTATGTAGTCTGAAATAAAGAATTCTTATCTTCTTATCTTATCTTAAACCTGATAACATAAGTGAAATTAATGTGCCTTGTACGCACAGAGTGACCACTACCCAGTCTGTATAAGCAGACGTGTTCCGAAATCATCTAAAAATGGCAACACATTGAAATACAATACAGGGACTTTAAACAGTCCGATGAGAAAATGTTCTTAAATGATTTAGTTTGCAAACCCTTCCAATCAGTCTGCAATATAGCTGATGTCAACACTACGTGTTCCGAAATCATTTAAAAATGGTCAACACATTGAAATACAATACAGGGACTTTAAACAGTCCGATGAGAAAATGTTCTTAAATGATTTAGTTTGCAAACCCTTCCAATCAGTCTGCAATATAGCTGATGTCAACACTACCTTAGACAAATGGTATGCAGCCTTAAACAAGCATGCCCCAATTAAAACAAAAAGGGTTAAACACCAAATTACACTCAAGTGGATTACCCCTGAGATCAATGAGGCTAGGCACCTAAGAGATAATTTCCACAAGAAAAAAGACATGAAAAGCTATAGAAAGTGGAGGAATAAAACTAAGCACCTGATAGATAAGGCAAAAGAGAACCACTATAAACAGGCTATTGAAGAAAGTAAGAGTACCAAGACATTGTGGAAGCATCTAAAAGAGCTGAACCCACCCAAGAACAGTTGTTTTCCCCCTAGACGTAAGCAATATGAGGATATAGCAACATGTGTACAAGACATTGTGGAAATGTTCAACAATTTCTTCATAAGGAACTCCATTAACAGTATTCAGAACCAAACTAACATCCCAAATGAACTTGATGCTCTTCTATCATTTATAAGAGCTAAAATTCCTGATGATAGTTATTTTTCAATAGCTAATGTTAGTGAAACTGATGTTTTTGATATGCTAATTAAGGTGAATATTAATAAATCCTCTGGACTGGATGGTATTGGTCCACGTATTCTTAAAATTGCTGCACCAGTAAAAACAAAGTCATTAACGCATATCATAAGCTTAAGTATAATGAGTGGTAATTTTCCAGAAACTCTGAAATGTGCAAAGGTTACACCTATCTTTAACAAAGGAGAAAAGGAGGATCCGGGGAATTACAGACCAATATCAATTATACCTGTATTGTCAAACTTATTTGAAAAGCATGTTGCCATTCAGGTCTATAAATTTTTTCAAACATACTCTCTATTTCATAAAGCGCAATCAGGCTTTATTAAGTACCACTCGTGCCAAACAGAACTTACCAAATTAATTGATCTTTGGCTGAAGCAAATGGATAATGGACATATGACTGGGATTGTTTTCCTTGACTTCAAGAAAGCCTTTGATCTTGTTGATCATGAAATTCTGCTGCAAAAGTTGAAATGTTACAGGTTCGACAATCTTTCTTTAAACTGGTTTAGATCATATCTAAACCAAAGGTCTCAATGAGTAAGCATTGGTAATATTAGCTCTCAAACTCACACTATTCATTCAGGGGTCCCTCAAGGCTCAGTTTTAGGCCCTCTCCTCTTCCTTATCTATATCAATGATCTACCATTAAATAATGAATCCACAAATACAGATTTGTTTGCTGATGATGCAACCTTGTATACATCTAGTTCTGATACTGAAGTTATCCAAATGAGATTAAACTCAGACCTTATTAGAGTCCAAAACTGGGCACAACAAAATAGGATGGTAATTAATGAAGGTAAAACAAAATGTATGATTTTGGGGACATCACAAAAGCTACACAAGTCAGGGAACCCAGAACTATCTCTTACAATAGATAATCATCCGTTAGAAATTGTCAAACATCAAAAGCTTGTAGGTGTGTCCGTAGATAATAATTTATTATGGAATGACCATATTGATAAGATTTGTAAAACGATGTCATCCAAAACTGCCCTACTCAGCAAAATCAAAAACCTATGCAAACGCGCAATCTATACTACAAGCATTATATTCTTCCAACAATGGATTATTGCTTAAATGTATGGGGAAACTGTGCTAAATCTGTGCTTGACAGGATTTACAAACTTCAGAAACGAGCAGCACATGTAATTTTAGATGCATCTATTGATCATCCCTCAAAAGCATTGTTTACAAAACTCAAATTGTTCACAATATATGACAGGATAGATTTCCACAAGGCATTTCTTTTATATAAATGTCTACATGGAACTGCACCAGAGTATCTTCAGGACTTATTCAGGCCTTTTTCAACACAATACCAGTTGAGATCAATATTACATGGAAACCTTCTAGCACCAAAACCAAGAACAGAGCAATTTAAAAAGAGCTTCCAATACTCTGGTACAGTTCTGTGGAACAAGCTTCCACTACATGTAAAATCTGCTGAAACATTAGAGTATTTAAGAAGAGATATCATGAGCATGTATGTGTTTCTAACAGATAATAGAATTTAGTATTTTAATACTAAATATGTTAAAATAAACAGTAATTATTGCTATCTTCATATAATGTGCATTGTTATACTCTCCTTAAGAGGGCCTCAAGGGAGAATAGTCCTAGACTAATGAGTCATCCTCTATAAATAAAGCATTATTATTATTATTATTTAAGGTCATGTCTCTGGCATTGTTTATGTTAGTATGAATTGTGTTAAGGATATTCATATTTTCTGAGTTCTAAACACAGAAAAATGGTCATACCAAATACTGATTAAAAAAATGGTACCAACAGCTGCCTTGCTTGGCATTTAGCATTAAGAGGTTGGTGTTAGGACTTGTCGGCCTGGTGTCAGGCTAATGTAACTGGGTGACATGATGATACCTGTCTGCGGCATGATGCCCCAGTGCTAGACATCACTATAAACTGGCACACTGCAGACACTGTAGCAATATGATCGAAAAATTGTTAAAGCTATATTAAAAATCCAAATCACACACACTAAATTAAATCCAATGCTAAAAGTTTTGATGTGCCTGTGGTAGCCCATATAATGTTGATGTTCTAACAAACAGTCTTTTGTTGATCACAATAATACAATCCAAGAATTAAATACTTATTTGAAATTTCAGTAAAAATTCCAAGAATGTTATTTTTTGAAGAGCACTTTGTATTTCCTGAGAAGAATCACTTGAATTAAATAATTTAAAGAAATAAAATTCCAGCTCAAAAACATTTCTGGACACAACAATACAATTGATTCTGCTAAGATCATTCTGCACAAATGAATAATTTTTCCAGTAACAAGATTATACAGTCCTCTATTTGACCTCTGGTCACAATTAACATTTTCAATTAAAAAAACCTAATGGAAAATAACCTTCTAGAATGATTATAATGTTTACTAGATAAAATTTCAGTTATAATAGAAGGTCTGTTACTAAAATTATAATACAGAATATGGAATATGTCAGGTAGGCCAGGTATATTTATAGGGAATTCCAATAACCTAAACCCAGACCTAAATAATTATGTTTACCTTTATTAATAATGATCCTAATATTAAACCCATACACATAGAGAATAATTTATTATTTATTTGCAGAATTAAAAAAAATGAATAATTTCGGTCAAGTAGAAAATGAATTTAATTTTCAACAAGGTCTGGTCCAGCATATGTTACATTTCAATAGCATATAATGAAATTTTTTTTAAAATTTAAAAAAACTAGCAATGCCGATTAAATATATATAACATTTACCATTACCTGTATATTGCCAGCATCTGTGGCAAGGAAGAAACCTATCAATTCTGGGCTTAGAAGGTCATGGGTCAAGGTCAAAGGGGCTGAAAGAAGGAAAACTTTCAATACAATAACTTGTAACATTGATAGCAAAATTTGTTTTTTTGGTATTAAGTACATTAAATCGCAGAATTATTGTTATAATAGTGCACAGTTAGTCCAGATTCCTGTAGGAGGCAAATGGCTAGAAGTTTAGCCATGTAATAAACAACATAACCATGCACTTGTTACATAGATAAGCTATGCCTTCTTCCTGGGACCTTTATCTTCCTGTCAACTGAAATGCTCAATTTTAACTTTTTCTTAGAGTTTAACCTACATTTTCAACCAATCAACTAGTTTGTTTATGTAAAGTAAAGCTTCATTTAATTGTAAAAAATGTGTACAGCAAAAAATGCTAATGGTTTAAGATTGCTTTAACTAACGGCATTTGGCCGAGTGTGACAGTTTTGACAGTTTCCGTAGAACATGTGGCAGTTGTATAGTTCCAAAAATTAGAACAAGTACACAGCATCATACAAAGTCAGCAACACACACAGACAAGAAGATTATAGTTTAGAGCAGTTTTCCCAATCTGTGGGCTGTGGACCATGGGGCTATTCCAAAAGATATGCATTTTCTCAATTAACAGAGCCTAAAAGTACAACTAATAGCTCGTCCCCCCCCCCCCTTGTTTTTAGTTAAAAAGGGTTTTTCCCACTTGAAAAGGTTTGGAACCATTGGTTTAGAGAGCACGAGGTATTTGAAGTCTAATAGGCAAACAAATAGAGTACCTGCCTATTCTATGCATGTAAGCAAAACCAAAACCTTTAAATCAAAGTGAAAATTCCATGTAATTAACCCTTGTAGAATAGTTCCACAGCTAAACCTGGGATCTCAGTTTTCATCATTTCCTTCTAGAAGTTCCTTATTCAGTGAATAAGAGCCAGCTATTTTTCATGCAAATCTACAACATACAAACTTTTATTTTCATTTTCAGTCATTATGGTATGACTGTAACAACTAATGGGTTCAATGTAAATACTTGTGCAGTAGACTGGTTAACTCATGTGAAATGTGGTGCATACACTGTATGACAAATGCCATTCTAAAAGCCACACCTAAGCAGTCAACCCTGGCTGACCTGGGTGGGTATCAAACCTGTAATCTTTGGATTACAAGCCAAGAACTACCATGGCTCCCACCTTGTTCAAACTTCACAAGTACAGTAGGTGGCATTGAAGATGAAAAGAGACACCTAATAAATTTTAGGTCAAAGGTCAATGTCGCAATATACTGAGATCTTTATTACCTACTTTAACAATGCTTCAGATGGCCTGCATATAAGGCAATGAAGACAATTCTTCATTTTAGGGTCAAAGGTCACAGGGCTTAAAGTAGGAAAACTGTAATGTGTATTGTACTCATTTATTGAAGCTTATTTCTCAGACTATAAATTATCTCAGGCATGTTATTGGTTCAGTCATAAAATGTGGTGATTGGATGTTATCGCTTCCTGCACTATTTTACAAAAAGGGTTTCACTCAGACCTGTATAATATGCTCCATTCATTTTTATTACATCTTCTGTAAATTCCATGATGGGGTCCTTGTGTTAAATGTAAAGATGACTTTAATTAAAATGTTTTCATTTCATTTCCAAGTGAAAGATTATAGATATATGCCAGATACCTTGACCAACTATGTAAATAGTTTGCATTTGAGATAAGAAAGACAACTGTTGATATTTAGGTCAAACGTTTTAAGGTCATGGTCACAAGGACTGAAAGAAGGAAAAATGATTTTCACAAACTACTTGAATTCAGTATCACATTCCTTGAATAAATTTTGCGTATGGCTACTATTTGATATGAGAAGACACCACTTGGATTAAATGCTAGAAAGTCAAGGTTAGAGGGACACTAAGACGGAAATTGTTTCAACAAAATGTGTGGATGGTTTGTAGTTGAGAAGAACACAACTGTTGTTTAAGGGTCAGGGTGACAGACTAAAATAAGAAATGCTGTTGCTGCAAAATAACTTTACATGGTGGGCATATAATATAGTGTTAAAGGAACCATTGTTTCTAAAGATTTTTTTCCTCTGGTAATGTTCTAAGGTTTTAATTTAAATTACTATATTATGGTATAGCGGTTTTTGCAAGAACATGGGGAGCTTTTTGTGGGTTACCATTTGACATCTGCAAGATGGTCACAAAAGAGGTAGAAGTAGAAAAAGTGTAATGTCTCTAGCACTTTTAGATCTAAATGATAGCTTTCTTCTTCTTGTAGTTACAATTCCAATTTCGTGATATAACAGTGCTTATTTACATTTTAAAATCTCTTTGTAAATGTCAAGAATGTGTTTCATATGCCATTACAGCATGAAACTCAATTTAAAGTTTTCTTTTGCAATCTCTCTCTCTCTCACTGAAAAAGTGAGAGAGGTATGTAAATATATAATGCAATAATGATGCCATTCAATTAAAGGAACCCCTAACAAAGCCATATTTGCAAAGAATTAAACGTCATACAGATATTTGCCTGAGTCAGTTAGGTTTGTTTATGCACACAAAATAAAAATGGGGCATTAAATTCATATGAAATTAATTGTCTTTATCATGCAAGGAAAACAATCAATGAACTTATTCCTATTTTCATCAAAGAGAACAGATAAGTCGGCACAGTACGATAGATGCTATTTACAGTGTGACATATGCTATTCAAAGTATGACAGTATGGCAGATGCTATTTAAAGTATGACAGATGCTATTGACAGTATGTGCACAATTTGATGGCATGGAATTGGGTGGAGAATTTGATAACAAAAGCAAGACCAGATCATATACATGTTCTACTGTGCACTTGTGTCTCTCAAACACTTAACATAAAACTGCAAGATTATCTAAAGTCTGTGTACTTATGAATTGTATATTGGGTATTGATTATATAAGTAGACCATCTTTAGCACCAAAATGCTACCCCATGACATCGTTCATACAATGTACATGACCTTTGTGCAACTTAAAACAAGAAACATGCAACCAAGAAAATGAAATTACAAAATTTTATTGAGCTTATAATATAATCATTCTTTGCAACATGCTTTACTGATTAAGAAATGTGCCTGGTGTTCTTGTAACCAAAGACTGGATTGTTATTTACTACACAAATCAATTTTCTGTACCATCCAGAAAATGTTTGTGATGAGAATATGAGCAGAATGCAGGTACAGTTGATCAGTGACATCTCAACAAGTTTACAAATTATGGTGATTCAAAACCTTTGTTAACTCTTCCCTCCAGGTTTAGTAATTCAGAACCCTATTATGGAAAAATGACATAATTTTGTAGTCCTTGCTACAGACATAAAGACAGAAGTTACAATGAACTTTCAAATGTAGAAGTTAAGGACAGATTCACAGTGTTCCTGCTGTCCAGACACGGCATGTGGGTTGCCTTTCTCCAAGATGTATTGCTGTAATAAAGATAATATAAGTGTCAGTAAATTTAAGAAAAGAAACTTGCTCTAATTGCACTGACTTATTTAATAACCAAGTCAATTAGTCATCAGATATGATTGTCTTGTTGGGCAGCTTGTTTTGATACACAGAGTTATGAAAGTGACATTTTTCAAGGCACATTTTTCCTTCATTCCTACAGCATGGAGAGCAATCTTTTACAGAGAGAGGGAGAGGTAAAAGGAGAATAGAGGTGGGAATGGAGCTGGTGTATTTTATTTTTATAACTTTATTCAATAATCTTTTGAAAATCAAATCTCCATGAAAATTTCATAAAATTAAATATTATAAATTTAAAAACAGGTAAACAAATTGCAGCATGAAATTTAAACACCATATGAGCAGACTTGCAAAACCATGCAGTATGTCAAGCTGCAGTTCTTTGAAGAATTAAAATTGTTAAAGAGTTTGTGAAAAATTTTCATTTGCAATTCATTCATTCACCATATGTAACAATTTTGTCTATTCTTGAGAAAAAATATCCAATATATTTGAGGAAAAATGTAATAAGTCTGCTCAATGGTACATTATTAAATAATACCATATTCATCTATGTTTAAGGCAACCCAACTCTGAACAGCATAGATCCAGATCTGCCATGGCATCATATACTGGCAGACAAGAGTCTAAGTTTGTTTGTCTTGTGTAGAATTTCCAGTTAATGGTTTAGACCCTGACCTGCCAGAGTAACCATTTATCCTACTGTACACAAAATAAACTAACTAATCCTGTAAATTTGCAATGTTAAAAACGCATTTCATAAGATTCAGAAACTACCCATACCATACTTACCATATGTGTTGGGACACTGTATTTGTTGGGACATCATAAATTAATTTTTAAAGTAATTTTTTGTGTACTGTATGTTCTGGGACTCATAATTTTTTTTTTAATTCATAAGTTGTGGGACACCTTTAAAATCATTCAAAAATTACATGTCTGAAAATGTAATCGACTGTAAATTTTATTTTAAAAAAACAAAAACAAACTATGTACTGGAGATAAAACTCTTTAATCCACTGCAGCATCATCTTATCAACCCAACCCTTCTCCTGCATGATCCATTCTTTCCGTGCATGAGTATTTTTTTAGCTATCTCATTCCATGAAAAATTATCATTGGAGGCAACAAATCTCCTGATGCAGAAACTGCAAGGGCTAAAGTCAGATTTTCTTTTTAATCTGCACCTGTTGTGCTAATTCTCACTTTTAATCCACATCTTATTGACAGTCTGTCCAGGAATAAGATCAAAGTACACTGGAATTTCATTCATGTTAATGATATTGTCATTGAAATCAACTTCCTTTCTTCTGGCCTTCACAAATTCATCAAATGATTTTATTCTCCACACCTTCTGGGTAACGCTGGCCATCAATGTCAGTGCTCAAAGCACTATATTGTGTCACTTTAAAAAGTGTTCCATTCTTTAAATTTATTTTCAAAATCCCCAAGAATACCAGTAAAAAGGAACCTGAGTTAGCTTCCCATTGTTGGCTGACTTTGTACATTAAGACTTTTTTTTAAAAAATCTGCACACTTAAAAGAATCCAAAGTAGGCTTCTGAGGTTGGCTTGCCTTGTAATAAAAAAAACTTTGTATTTGATATCCTGTCGCAAAGTTCAAACAATGAGTTCACTGCTTGCTGCCAACTGTGTTTATTCATAACCTGGTTTATTTGCTTGGCATATGTAGTCATAATTAATACATACAGGCATTGATGTCCACAGGTAAATAGTATACACAACAATTAATTGCTTTAATAATACTTTTGTAGTTTCACCATAAGTTCTGAGACAGGAATTTTTTATATTTTTTTATTGTGTCCCAATATATATGTTAAATACGGTAATTTGTGTTCTTTACAGTGGGGTTTCAATGATCATCTGCAACTGCTGAATAAACATTTTCATTCACCCATCCACCCATATCAATTTACCTAATGTATTTTTAGAAAAATATTGAGGATGTAAAAGCAATCAATTTTACTAACAACTTATTAACCCATCCCCACAAATCGATTTACCTAACATCTTAAAAAATATTGAGGATTTATAACCAAGCAATTCTACTAACAACTTATACTTGAATGAATTCAAAACAATTTGGGTACTCAGAAATTATGCATTCCAACACACAGCACGGCACACAACAAATGCTTTGCCTGCTTTAACTCTTTTCTTAAGTGCAGTAAGGTATGGAAGTATTGGAGCAGTTGTTCTTGTCTAATCAAAAACATCTTTAAGTCCAAGCAGTAAATCTACTTAATTTTTTTCTCTCTTATTTTGTGTCTTCTGTGGAAAATATACAAAGAGGATATTTTCTTTTCCTATGTTAATATCAGACATATCTGTGGTACAAAAAACATATTTTAACAAAGGCAAAGCCACAAGTAAAAATATATGATTTTTGTTACCACATGATGAAATATATACAGTATTTATGCAGAAAATGTCTTTTTATTACATACCAAACCTGCTCTAAAATCAAAACTTCGAAGATTAAAACTCACTCTTGAGCACAACACCCCACCCACCTTTTGTAAACTAACCTCACGTTCATAGGCTGATCTTATTAATAGTGACTTAAGAGAGGCCTTCTGTGGGTCAGTGGTCCATCTCAGGGTTTCCTAGGTCCTTTTTCCATCAAATATACTGGCCATGGATAGCCTAGAACGTGCTGAAAAATGGCACTAAACCCATACCAACAACAACTTAAGAGATTGGTAGGATTTGGTTGACTTAATTAGTTTTTGACATTTTCTAAACTATTTGATCATATATGATAATAAAGCAAGTCCAATTCAAGAATGCATTACAGTGAGATTATCATTGTTGTCAAGGAAGTAAGGGGAAATGACTTCACTGAGATGTGAATAGCATCGAGTCCAATTTCTTCAGCAGAAATTCCTTTCTGTGTCTGAAATGTAATATAGTTTTTATTTATTTGTCCTAGCTTGCAAAGTGCTCATTTTTGTTGCTGCTGGTACAAATTATGTAGACACAAACAATCAAGTGTCACATGGCATGATGGGAAATCTTATATTGTCATATGTGAAAATATAAGGATATATTTTTCATATGTGAAAATATAAGAATGAAAAAAATGTGAAAATTTAGTTCACCAATAAGTTGCTATATTTCACACTCAAGTATATGTTCAATTCCAATATTTGCTTACTTATATATTTGTCTTTTTGTAATTTTTCATATTTTTATTAATTTACTTTTTTGTTAAATAGTATTAAACATATTTACAAATGAAGTTACAATGTGTAGTTTAGGACATGAGATGATCATCCTTTTTCAAATTGTTATTTTTGAGGTACCATATGCACTTGCAGGGGATAAGATAATTATTCAGTCACAGATTTGACAGTGCTGGTTTAAGCACATTCAGTTCTTCTAATTCAGTCTTGATAATTAATATTAATTCATGTAGCACAAAACAAATAAAAACAAAATTTAGGCTTTCTAAAAGAATATTCAGAATAGGACAATTCATTATTCAATCACAGAATTTATAGTGCTTGTTTTGCAACTATCTCATACAGGTATGAGAATATCACCTGCATGATAGCTATGGTTTGCATATGCAGTTGTTCTGCTCTGTAAACAATGTCATACAAAGGATAATCAGTTTTATTTCTAAAATTGTACATTTTTGTAAGTGTCATATAGGACTATGAGACAATATTAGCCACTTATTTTGCCCTTTAAATAGTGCTATCAGAAGGATACTTATTTTTTAGATACGTGTTGTCTGTTGTTTGATAAATATAGCTTGTTTTACCCTGCAAGCAATTCTAAAGGATACTCTGTTGTTACTATGCTTTGTATCCATAACTTCTGTGCATTAATTAATGTGTTTCAATTTTGTAAAATAAGTGTGAAGTTCTAGTGAAGTGGCAATTGATTTCTTCTTGAGTTTTACTTTTGTTATTTTAAGTTATAAAAGTAACTGAGTCATTTACATTTTTAAGAAACTGCCTAAACATCTTTCAAGATTGTGAACAAGCTAAGGTCAAGGAATAAATTACACCATTTCCAAGGACCTTCTCTCTTGTTGGCCGTGTGGAACTGTTTGCAAATTTCTTCTGTGACAAAGTTCAATCTATTAGAGATAAGCTTGACAACACAATTTTAATTGACACATCATCACCATATAGTTGTGATACAGAATAAAAACAACAACCTTTAATAGCATTTGAACTGTCTCTATGGATTTGGCACATACATTAGTGATGATGAATGCCCAAAATCATGCAAAGTCAATCCAACTGTCTCTATGGATTTGGCACATACAATTGTAATGAAGAGTGCCCCAAAATCGTGCAAAGTCGATTCAATTCTGACATCATCCCTACTTGAATGCTTAGATTCAATATTGCCTTCACTAACCAATGTTATCAATACTTCCCTATCATCTGTGGAATTCCGATTATTTTTCAAAACTGCCGTTGTTAAGCCTCTGTTGAAGAAACCAATGATTAACTTGAATGATTTCAAGAACTACTGACCTTTTTCTAACCTCTCATTCATTTAAAAAATCTTAGAATCAGCTGAATGATAATTAGTCCCAACTCGTATGTCATCTGAATAAAATAGTCTTTTTTAGTAATGTAATGCCCATCGTCTTTGCCACAGTACTGAAACTACCCTTCTGAGATATGTTAACAACCTTCTCTCAGCTTTGATAGTGGAAAGATTACAATCCTCACCATCCCTAGTTGTCTGCGGCATTTGACAACGAATCATGATATATTACTTCACCATCTCCAGAATTTATTTCGTAGTCATGATACAGCCTTATTATGGTTCTACTTAGTCAACAGGACACAAATTTTGTCTGCAAATGGAAAATATTCCAGCCAAGTTGATCTATGTTTTGTGTGTTCAACAAGGCTCTGTTCAAGGCCCCATTCTCTTTCCCCCATTCCCATTCTATACACTCACCCACTCTTAAGTGTCACAGACTGACATCCGGTGTCTCACCAAATGTGTTGATGACACTCAAATAAGCAAATGTAGCTTCCCAACTGAAGATGAGGCTACCATCAAAGACATAGTGAGTGCATTTATGATGTGAAGTCATGGATGACATATAACAAGCTGCAGATGAATGATGATAAAATTGAAGCCATCCTGATCACCATGCAAAGACTTTCTCATTCATATTCTTTACCTCAAACAGTAAGTATCAGCAATTCTAACATTAAATTTACACAGTACGAAACCTAGGTGTCACTCTCTGAGAAGCGTCAGCTCCATTCGCAATTTTGTTTTGGCTAATGTCAAAAAAACACTTCTGTGTTCCTTAGTATTTTCAAGACTGGATTAATATCTGCTTCATCTCAGTATCTACCACAGAAGCTTCATAAAGTCCAAAACACTGCTACTTTGATCATCCTTAGAGTATGAAGAACCGACCACACTTTCCCCATGCTCCAAAACCTTTGGTGGCTACCTGTTTGATCCAGAATGAGACACAAAATCCATTCACTATGCTACATTTCATTGACTGGCTCAATTGGTATACATATCTGACCTCACCCTTGTGTGCACTCCATCTAGAAACACTCCTCTTCTGACTTTGCATTCTCATTGCTCCCGCTGTTAAAACAAAGTCATACGAACAATGTTCTTTTGCTTACCTATGCCCAACTATGCCGAACAAACTGCCCATAGAGCTTAGACACAAGAATATTGATCTCATCCAAGAGTGACCTCACATATTTTGACTACAAGAACAGACTTAAAGACTTAATAATGTTTACTTCCTGAATTATTGTTAGCATGTTTTTTTTGTTGTTGTAATTTCATGGTGTTTGTTTTTGTAATCTTGTTGTTGCATATGTTTTTATGTGTTATCTAATACTGTAAATGTTTATAGCTTAGGATTAAGTGCTGTATTAAGTCCACATTATTATTATTAATAGTATATTTATTTTGGTTGCTTTTCTAACAAAGTTTTTAAAAAAATGGACAAATCAGTAAAGAGTCAGTAGAGCATGTGCTAAAGCTTGCCAGATGTATGCTATTATATTAGCATCACCTGTCTGCTTATTCAAAGTTTACTACAATGCCAGTGGTAGTTGTATCACCTGTCTGCTTATTCAAAGTTTACTACAAAGCCAGTGGCACTAGCATCACCCATCTGCTTATTCAAAGTTTACTATAATGCCAGTGGCACTAGCATCACCTGTCTGCTTATTCAAAGTTTACTATAATGCCAGTGGTACATTTTGATTAGTAGAATAACTACAAATATACTCAAAAACTACTTGATAGGTTTTTTTTAAATCTCAGATTCTATGCTGATCAATTAAAACTTAAAGGTCTTGGAGTCAGGAAGATGCAAGTTAGACACATGGGCAGCCCATGCATATTTTTAGAGGTCATTTTCCTTCTAGAAGTTAAAAAACACTGCTGTATACTTGCTTGGTTGAATAACTAATGCTCAAATGGATTTTGATGCATTCACAATGATTAATAAATTTGTGATAAAAATGAAAATAAAAATGAAGATGTAAAATAATATCACAATGTGAAATAATGGTGGTGTGAGTGTGAGAAAACTACCTCAAGCTCCTCAAGAGTTGCCGTACCATCCTCGATCTTCTTCCCTATTCCTGTAGTATAGCTGTTGTATCGCTCCTGCAATGAAACACATTTTTCAATAGATTTATTTGTTTTAGGGCCATGTTCCATTACACACAATTAAATTATTTACATGTATTCATGAACACATTCTTGTACATGTAATTTTTTACGTATATCTATATTGTCCATTTAACTTTTGTCCATGAATGCAGTTTGTACAGGTCATTGTAAACAACGTATTACATAGCTAACTTTTCTCCATGATTGTCGATTATACTTTAAGATAATGATCATTGGCAAACATGTTTACTTGGAAATGAGACCAGGACCTTTGGTTTTCCCTTGGAAATTCTAATGTCTAGTCTTATTTACAAAATTTAGAATGCTCTAGAAAGCAAACTTGTTTACAAATATCATAGGAAAAAGACCACATCCTGGTCATCTTATTGTGTCTTAGTTTATTTTTATATAAAGTTGCTTACATCAAAATTATTCATTCCTAATTTAACATCAGCCTAGTGGAATCGCTTTTAATTGTGTTCAGATATAATTTGAGAGGAATCATTTATTTAAATTATTAACTGGAATTACAAAGTGCACAGTGACTTTTCGGACTAAAACATTGCGTTGGGATTATTGAGGACTCAAAGACATTCTGGATTATATCATTGTGATACATCAAGACTGTTGGTATACCAAACTACTCAAACCTATTAGTACATCAACACATTCAAGACTGGAATTCATTTGGAACACTGTATTTTTGGACTTGTGATAAAACTTTTAGAATTATTTGAAATTTAATTCACAATACATGTACTGTAAGTTCTTTAAAGTTTCATTTTATAAGTTAGAGAATTAAATTATTTGTTGAGTTGCAACACAAGGGCATGAAAAAGTATGTCTGAAATTTTCTTCAGTTCTGTAATTTAACAGTGGTATGAAAAAACATGTCCCTGACATTTTCTTGGGTTCTATAATTTAACCTGGCTAAGTTTAACTAGAAGCAGTGGTACATAGTGTATGTTGTCCAACACTTTTAAAAAATATAATGTTGATGATCCATTTGATTTGAAATTAATAGTTGCACATGCAAAAACATGTATAAAGAATACTGATTTTCACAGATGGAGTCATTTACAAAGTGGACGAATCCTCACCTAAAAAAGCAAAGAGTTAATAAAGTTTTACCAACAGCAATCATGTCACCATGTTGATGTAATTTATTCCACTGATTGCCACGATGCAATGTATATTTTCATTGACATTTGTTTATTTTTGTTTATAAATTTCGTTGTTTTGCAAAAAGGACTGTTTGAATTTGTGGAATGGGAGAAGGTGGCATATTGTCTTTGCAAAGGATTGCTTGTAGAAACCACAAAATGAAAGGAAAATGAGTTCTCAGTTTCTGAAATTTTTTTTGACTAAACTTTCTTGAACTTGAACACATACATCTAGTAAGAGCCTACTAGGAGTGAACTGATGCAGTCTTATGCTTTTTACACCACCATCAAACTAGATGACTGTCAATTTATATACATGATCTCACAGATGATAGTCAATTTATATACACGATGTCACAGATGACTGTCAATTTATATACACGATGTCATGGATGACAGTCAATTTATATACACGATGTCACAGATGACTGTCAATTTATATACATGACGTCACAGATGACTGTCAATTTATATACACGATGTCACAGATGACAGTCAATTTATATACACGATGTCACAGATGACTGCTAAACAGGATTAAGCCTATACCTGTCTTTCTGGCGGTAAAACCATAATTTTGTTTACAAAGAACCTGGATGTATCATTAAACTTATGATAACAGCATGTAAATCTCACCGTACTTTGAAGATCAGCCTTCAAGCATTACTGCATAACACTTCAAGTGCGGGTTCTCAGTATAATGTATCAATGGGTAACAATTACATGTGGTATATGATATTTAAATTATGGAACTTCCTGATGTATACAACTATCTTAAACAACATAATGTTACCCAATGCCCACAACTATGTTACTGAATGACCACAACCATCTAAAATACCACAACATTATCTAATGCCCACAACTATGTTACCCAATGACCCCAACTATCTAAAATATCATAATATTACCCAATGCCCACAACTATAGTACCCAATGAACACAATAATGTTACCCAAATGACCACACCTATCTTAAACACCATAATGCCACCCGATGACCACAATTATTTTACCCAATGAACACAACTTTGTTACCCAATGGCCACAATTATCTAAAACACCATATGTTACCCACTGACCATAAATATGTTACCATATTAACTATATATCTTGGAATACAATAAAATAAATTATTTTTTTCCCTTCTCAGAACTTAAAATTATTTTTCTTCTGGGTTATATGTCCCAAGACTTAAGAAACAAAATAAATTTGTGTTGAATTTGCACCCCCCCCAAACAAACACTGCATATTACAAAAAAAATAGATAAACAAAATGATTATTTGATAATAAAATGAACAAAGCTAACCTCATATTTTTATCATTAATTCCCCTTTTCTTTCATCATGAGCAGTTTATTAAAGACAAAATATATCCATGAACTCCTTATGTGTATCGTATGCATCCTTACTGTACATCAGATAAAGCACAACACATTTTCATCTAAGTGAATATAGAGAAATGAATCATGTTTCGCTGTATTCAAAGGTTTGAATTTGTTATCAGAATGAAAACTGGATCCATCAAAATTGCAAATGAGAGAGAGAGACAGAGAGGGAGTGAGCAATATCAACCAAATGCTTGAAGGCAACTGCAATTCATAGATGACATGGTGTAATGTGCAAAATAACCAACTGTAAGATTGTATTATATCCAGGTAACTATATGATAGTATCTTGCAAATAAAAATCACTCTCATCATTTTGCTGGCATTGGTTACAAAAAGTGCATTAAAGCAAGTTAATGCTCTGTATGCTATTTACCCTGCAGTCATCAGTGCCCATTTATATCAATTATGATGGCAAACAAATAGAAGCCTGGGTGGGGAATAAACAAAACTGGTAGAGATGCAATAAACTCATTGTTTGAATTTACCAGCAGGATATCAAATACAAAGGTCATTTTATTACAAAGCAAGCTGACCCGAAATGTGACTTTGGATTCTTTTTAGTGCACAATTTTATTTCATAAATACAAAGTTGGCCTACATAGGAAAGCCAGCTTTGGTTCCTTTTACTAGTATTCACAGGCAATTTTAAAATAAATTGAAACAATGGAAAGTTTTTAAAGCAATACAATCTAGTGCTTGACCCAGCATCTCCCAGAAGATTTGAAGGAGAAAATAAAATCATTCCATGAATTCATGAAGGACTGAAGAGAAGATGAGTTTGCTGACAATATGATCATTAACATGGATGAAACTCCAGTACACTTTCATCTCATTCGAGGATGGACTGTCAATATGAAGGGGTTAAAAGTGTCAGAATTCGCATGACTGGTGCAGATAAAAAAATTTAACTTTAGTCCTTGCAGTTTCCACAGCAGGAGATGTGTTGCCTCCAATGTATAATTTTTCATAGGATGAGGGAGCTAAAAAATATTCATGCACGGAAAGGATGGATGGTATGTATGCTGGAGGAGAGTTGGGTTGATGAGGTGATGCATCATTGAATTAGAAAGTTTCATTTAAAGTACACAGTTTAATATTTTTTAAAATAAAATTTAAGTTTGAGTGCATTTTCTGACATGTAATTTTCAAACGATTTAATAGGTGTTCCACAACTCATGACTCATAAAAAATAATGATGTGTCTCAGAACACACTGTGCACAAAAAAATACCTTAAAACTTAATTTATGGTGTTCAAAGAAATATGGTGTCCCAAAATATAGGGTAAATATTGTACTTAGTGCCCATAACTATGTTACCCAATGACCAAAGCTGTCTAAAATACCATAATGTTACCCAGTGAACACATCTATCACAAATACCATGTTATCCAATGAACACATCTATCATAAATACCATAATGCATAGCTGCCAACCCTCCAGGCTCACAATTAGTGAAAATAGCGATAAAAATTTGGGAATTTTGACATGAATTCATGAAGCGATCTTTGAGTCTGGGAATATTTGTCGGAACAAATGTTTAGCATGGGATCCAGCTGATAAACGTGGACTGTGTTCAACAAGTAAACTCATGTTTCAGTGTTGGTAGCTTGCAGGTCTTCCGTCGATGGCTTAAAATATTACAGAGCTGAAATATGCTGGTGTTCTTAAATTTCACAACCTCTGTGTGGTTTTTCTACCAATGTGCTTCCTTACATCATCTCTTCCACCATGCCCAATGCTAAAATTTGTGGCACACTGTGTGCAAAAAGGATGATGTATATCAGTGTTTGATAGCTGAATGCACGGCCAATTATTGGTATATTCCAAACTAAACTTCACTTTTCGTGCAATACATTTCTTTTTCTTTGGTGGTGAAGACATTTTCAACATCAATGCCGAACAGTAACTCAAATCAGTGTTGGCGGTGCATGCGCAGAGCAAAATTCTGGTTAGGCCCCAGTTTTTCTCAAAAGCATTTGTAAAACTACTCTTATACATATAGATTAAAATATGCTAAAATGCTTGCTACCGGGCCAACTGTATCAATCGGCTATAGTTCTACTAATAACGTGACCAGCAATTCCGGACCGTTTCGGCAACTGCCGATATCACGACTAGCACATAACGGGAAATAGGTTATTTTATTAAAGATTTAAAATAATAGAGTATTGAGGAATTCTTGATTTTTTGGCATGCGGCATGGATCTGTGAATTGCTGAAAAAATCATGAAATTCAAGCCAAAATCGTGAGGGTTGGCAGCTATGCAAAATGTTACCCAATGAACACATCTATCATAAATACCATAATGTTATTCAGTGCCCACAACTATCATCTAAAATCATTTTACCCAATCACCAATGACCAGAACTACTAACCTGTAATGACTGTAATCAATACACACATCACAGTTTTTTGTTGGCCTTTTTCTTATTTTTTTTGTTGTTGCACTTTTTGAATTTTACAGATGTTAAGTGTTCTGAGAAAGGACAAATCAAATTACCTTCACCAGGTTTTTCAGCACTCCATCCTGTATCAGCTTTGATGCATTCTTCAAACCACGTGCAAATGTGTCCATTGCACCTGCAAGGTAAATTTTTCTTAAAAGGAACCATTCATAAAAACACAGGATGAACAGTATGGAGCTATTGATGAGGCCAAAAGTTTGACTTGAACTAAGTAACACTGATGTAATTTATTTTTAGACTTAATGGGATGATAAATCACAATGTATGAAAGCCATTTTAAACAAAACAGACATGTTGAAACTAATAATGATCAACTACATGCATAATTTTTAAACAAAAACTAAAAGCCAACACAAAGACTTAAAGGATGTATAAGTTTTAATCCATGAACTATTGTAAATGAAGGCTGTTCAATCAGATTTTTAACCCTCCAAATTTTAGATTAATTCCTGACAAATACTCAAAGCAACTACTTCCAAGTGTGATGAAAATAAACATTCCAGTTATTATGATTTATATCTTTAATAAGCAATAATTTTCTCTCACTAATGACAGTATGTGATACACAAATCAGTCTGTAATCAGTGTTCATTATATAGTTAAGTACACTGAGTTCCAAATGTACAACACATTTTTCATTATTGAGGTTTTCTGTTTTATTTCACTGAAAAGTGCAATAGTGTAATTTTTATTTGCTCACAAAGAGGTTGATGGTTGTGGCATTAGACAGGAAGTTTTCACTACTGCATTTATGTATTATTATCTCTTATATGGTAGTAAATTCTTTACACCCACCATCTTGAGTATTCCAATATGGAACTGAAAACCGGAGTTTTGATAGGTTCAAAATTGTGATCTATTCAGAGACTTCACTGTGCAAATATATGCTACATTTGTATATTTGTACATCCATCTCGACCAAGAGTATCTTGGTGTAAATACCTACCTATGTGGGCAATGTACATGTCCTTAAGATCTGTGGACTCTCTACGTACTTTGCAGTCAAAGTTCAGACCACCTGGTTGAATTCCTCCTTGCTCTATTACAGTCTGGGGAAACAGTTAAGACTGAATATTATAGGATAAATGATGGATTTCAGATTATAAACAAAATAAATGCATTAATAATGAGTCTGATACAAACAATTGATACATTCTTACTATACACTGATGCTTTTCAATTGTATAAATCTGGATCCTTGAAGATGCATGACAAGTATATATGAGGGGTATTTGAAAAGATCTAAATATTTTGTTATCTATTTTGAACCTGTCAATCACAGACAAAATAACACTCTTTAAAGTGATCTGCAGCTGCATGTGCAGCATGTAGGACACCTGCAGATGTATGTGAGTAAAGGTAAGTGACAGTAACATAAAACTGTTGGAGGATAACAATTCTACTAATGAACAAAGCGAATACATACATGCAGTAAATTCTGTGTACTCTTAAGGTAGTCTCCAGGTGACATCAAGGCCGACTTGGACAAAGTTTACAAATGTAATTTTCTGTCATATCCTGCATTTTTGTTGTGGTTTTACTGTTTTCAAGATGGCTGCAAATATTTGGAATATGACTTGCGTTCTGAAAGACCATTTGTCTGTGATTGGTGAGTGGGAAGTGCTTGCCGTGAAGTGGTCAACTAACACAATAGAAGATACTTTTTATCATTAATAATTACCTGCAGTTTTAATTAAGCAAAAAATGATTTGAGAGTCAGAAAGGTTTGTGTAAGATGGGTCTCACATTTAATCAAAATAGGCTAAGAGAGAAATCACACAACAGCTATTTGCCAAATGTAAAAAGAGAGGCCAGAGACATTTGGATGAGATTGTCACAAGTGAGGAAAATAGATTTACTTTTTAAAACCCATTTAAGTAAAGATAATAAAGTCTGAATGGAAGAAAATGTGCAGAGACAACAAACAGCTCAACAAAATCAGACTGTTAATAGTTTTATGGTCATTATTGTTCTATGCAAAAGTCCTTGTCATTCGGAAACCTGACTCTAGCATCAATAGACATTTTGTATGCCTCCAGTGCTGTCCAAAGTTGTGAAACAATACCAAACCACCAATCCATGCAATTAAGCAGTGTATGAACAAAATACCCATTAGTAAATACAAAGTGGCATTTAATGGTTGGATAATTGGACTGAGAACATGTTTTGAGGTGTATGGGGAGTACATGGAGGGGATGCACTAGTAAAGAAGTCTGTTGTACAGTGCAGTATTATTCAGAACTTTTAAATACCCCTCAAACAATCAACAGGAATTCTGTCATCACATGAAGAAGGAATAAAAACAAGTGGCCAAATGTACAAAATTCACCCACAGTGACAATGTTATCTGACTCCATCTGTACAAAATTCCCCCACAATGACATTGCTATCAGACTCCAGCTGTAAAAAATTCGCCCACAATGACACTGTTATCAGACTCCAACTGTACAAAATTCCCCCACAATGACAATGCTATCAGACTCTGACTGTACAAAATTCCCCCACAATGACAATGCTATTAGACTCTGACTGTACAAAATTCCCTCACAATACAATGCTATCTGACTCTGTACAGAATTCACCCACAATGACAATGCTATCAGACTCCAACTGTAAAAAATTCCCCCACAATGAAAATGCTATCAGACTGACTGTACAAAATTCCCCCCACAATGTCATTGGTATCCGATTCCAACTGTACAAAATTCCCTCACAATAACAATGCTATCAGACTCTGACTGTACAAAATTCCCCCACAATGACAATGCTATCAGACTCAGACTGTAAAAAATTCCCCCACAATGACAATGCTATCCGACTCTGACTGTACAAAATTCACCCACAATGACACTGCTATCAGACTCCAACTGAGCAAAATTCCCTCACAATGGCAATGCTATCAGACTCCAACTGTACAGAATTCACCTAAAATGACAATGCTATCAGACTCCAATTGTAAAAAAATTCCCTCACAATGACAATGCTATCAGACTCTGACAGTACAAAACTCACCCACAATGACATTGCTACCAGACTCAAGCTGCAAAAAATTCCCCCACACTGACAATGCTATCAGACTCCAACTGTACAAAATTCACCCACAATGACACTGCTATCAGACACCAACTGTACAAAATACACCCACAATAACAATGTTATCAGACTCCAACTGGGGGGGGGCCAGAGTGCCTGAGTGGTCTAAAGCACTCACTGTTACAGATCACTGCCGTCTCACTGCTTTGGGTACATGAGAAAGCTTGCCAGCAGCTTCTCGTGGGTTGATGGTTCTTTCCAGGGTTTTTCCGGGATCTTCCTCCACCATTTATACTGGCTGCCATGTACAGCCTGTCTTAAGCTGAAAGATGGTGCTAAACCCTACAACAACAATAACAAAAAAAGACTTCAACTGTAAATAAAATCCCTCAGAATGACAATGCTTCAGACTCCAACTGTACAAAATTCACCCACAATGACATTGCTATCAGACTGACTGTACAAAATACACCCACAATAACAATGCTATCAGATTCCAAATGTACAAAATTCACCCACAATAACAATGCTATCAGATTCCAACTGTACAAAATACACCCACAATAACAATGCTATCAGATTTCAACTGTACAAAATTCACCACAATGACAATACTATCAGACTCCAACTGTACAAAATTCACCCACAATGACAATACTATCAGACTCCAACTGTACAAAATTCACCCACAATAACAATGCTATCAGATTCCAACTGTACAAAATTCACCTACAATAACATTACTATCAGACTCTGTCTGAATGAAATTATAAAAAACTAACCCACAATGACAATGCTATCAAACTGACTGTACAAAATTCCCCCACAATGGCAATGCTATCAGACTCTGTACAAAATTCCCCCACAATGGCAATGCTGTCAGACTGACTGTACAAAATTCCCCCACAATGGCAATGCTATCAGACTCTGACTGTACAATATTCCCTCACAATGACAATGCTATCAGACTCTGACTGTACAAAATTCCCCCACAATGACAATGCTATCTGACTCATGACTGTACAAAATCCCCCAAAATTACAATGCTATCAGACTCTGTACAAAATTCCCCCACAATGACAATGCTATTGGACTCTGACTGTCTGAATCATACTGAAATAATATTGATCTATTTTGCAAAGTTTTCAATAATTGTGTTGAAATCCATGGCTACTAAAAGTAAAACTTCTAAATGTTTAAGTGAAAAAAGATGCCTGGCTATATCATAACCGCTTGTCAAATACACTTAAACCAAAATACGTCAAACTGCAAGTCACAGATAGCATTTTGCACATCTGTGGTTAAGTGATAGATTGTCTATTCTATGTGCAGTTTTAAAATAATCAGATCTGAAAACAAATGTCTTATTGTAAATTTTTCTTACATACATTGCTGCCATAATTTTAATAGAATAGAAAGGAAAACAATAAATCTCTTATTGTAAATATTTTTATATACACTGTTGTGATGATTTAATGGAATAGGTTTTGGTTTGGATTGGTGCTTCATGTCACAGAAACATAAGTAAGCTATTTGGTGCCGAGGCAATTGGAGCGAAATGCCTTGCCCAAGGACACACCATGGTAGCTGACCCAGGCTCATCCGATGGTAGGATTCAAACCTGTACCCATTTTGGTCATGAGTTTGGCACACTAACCATTGAGCCATCACAGCTCCTTAATGGAACACTAAAGTAAAACAAATAAAATCTCTTATTGTAAATGTTTCTCTTTACATACATTGTTGTCATAATTTTAATGGAATAGGAAGTAAAACAAATAAAATCAAATGAAATTCTACATCGAATTGAAAGGTAATATGGTATATTTTTAATATATTAATGTTTTTGCTTTACACAGAATGAAACTGTTATCAATTATATGTCATCAAGAGCCACATTTAAAATGCACTTCTATGACAGTCATTACTGAAATCAGCTTTATTTTTTAATCATTTTAGAACTGTGCATTCATAGCTCTTAGCCAAGATTCCTTAGACCCCTACATTACAGCTATTTCTTCATTGCTGGATCACTGGAAAAATTATGTGACTAATAAATTAGCATGTCAAATCTTCATCTAATTGTTAACAATTAACTTGCCTTCATCACAAAGGTGGCATTTTTTATATCCATCGGGAACTGGTCTGTGTCCCACCCCAAGTCCGGTGACCCTGTGTTCGAGTCAATTGATCCAAGCATGCCAAAACTGTTAAGCAATATTAAAGAATTTAATTTTGACAACATACCAAAGAAATGAAGAACAATATCTTAAAATAATCAGTTTAGTAATAGGCATCATAATATCAAAAAAGAACCTATGTGCCTCTTGGGATTGTTTCCATCTACATTCTTCATGGACCTCGAGTAGACATAATCATAAAATATAAGATTAAGTTTACACTTGTACATTAAAATAAAAATTACAAAATGTATCTCAGTAGTGTTAAATGTACATGCAAAGTCAAAATTCATGTTACATAATAATATCCAAGATTTCTTTCTTAAATTACAAAATCATTCCCAGATAAAGAACTATATACTTACACAGAGGCCATAATAATATCATGCTCGTATCCATGACCTGCCAGTGTGGTGTGATTTGGTTCAATATTTAGCTACAAGAAAAAAAGGTTTAAATCAAACATAAATGTTTTCATCTCACAAGTTTACAGCAAAAAGGCATACCTTCCATCTCCACTGATATTCAGAAAGGGAAAAAAGCACACCTTCTAACTCTATTCATATACAGAACAGCAGAAAGGCATACTTTCCACACCATTGATAATTGAAAGGAAAAAAGACCTACCATCCAACCCCATCAATATATAGAAAGGAAAAAGGTATAGCTTTTAACACCATCAATATATGGAATGGATAAAAGGTGTATCTTCTAACTCCATTGATATATGGAAAGGCTGAAAGGTGTAACTTCTAATTCCATCAATATATGGAGTGGCAAATAAGGCATGTCTTACAACTCCATTAATACATGGAAAGGCAAAAAGGTATACCTTCTAACCATCAATATATGGAATGGCAAAAAGGTGTATCATCTAACTCCATCAATATATGAAAAGGCTCAAAAACATACCTTCTAATGCCATCAATATATGGAATGGTAAAAGGGTGTACCTTCCAACTCCAGTGATATATGGAATGGCCAAAAGCCATACCTTCCAACTCCAGTGATATATGGAATGGCCAAAAGCCATACCTTCCAACTCCAGAATGGCCAAAAGCCATACCTTCCAACTCCAGTGATATATGGAATGACCAAAAGCCATACCTTCCAACTCCAGTGATATATGGAATGTAACTAGAGTCATCTAGAGATGACACACTCCACTTGCATAAAGACTCCTTCTGAAAGTACCATTATGATCCTGCACACCCAGTTTATACCATACTTGTGAAAATCTTCATGACAGACAGGCAGAAGGACATGGCGATAGCTTTACCCAGCATGCCTGTATATACCCTAAGAAAACAGGATCATCTGAATCAAAAGCCCTGCCAGAATGTCTGCAGGGCAACAATAATTTGTCAGGGGCTTCGAATACAAGAAGTTCATACTTACAAAGTGGGGAGCATGGATTTGTGTTCACGTCACGCTCCCTGTCAGTACTCAGCCAAGGCTCCATCTAAGGATGTGGAAACAAAAGATCCAACTTGCAAACCAAATTCAGCAATGAATCCCGGTTACATGCCACTATCAAGAGCAGCCGCCAACGTACCAGTGTCCACTGACTTTCAAGCGATTGGACAGGCCCTACAAGTTTTACAACTTGATGTCGAGGGTCTCTCAGCAGCCAAATGAACCATCAACAGCACTATATCAAGCCATCATAATGTTGACATAATCTGTCTGCAGGAGACTCACATAGCAGTACGATATACCATTGGAGGCTTGATCTTATTTCATCAACATCTGACTCCAAATTCAGCCATGCTACATATGCATGCTGTGACATTACTGATGCCTCTCCAGTTTCCTCTACCAGATTCTGCAATGTGGGACAACAATCTGCTTCTAAATCTCGAACACCCAGCTGTCTATACTGGTGACTTCAACAGTCATCACCCTGACTGGGGCTACTCGCACTCCGATGAAGACAGGAACACTTGGTAGAGTCGACAATGAACAATGACCTCCTTCTGACCCACGACTCCAAGCAACGTGGGACCTTTCATTCTGCAAAATGGCAAAAGAACTACTCACCGGACCTCTGCTGGGTCAGCTCCATTGGTGACCATCCTCAGCCAGTCCGCCAAACTGTTCTAGATGACTTCCCACACAGCCAGCACAGACCAATACTTATCAATATTGTACTTCAACTGCTGACTACACAGCTCTCCACATCAGTGCTGGAACTTCTGCAAAGCAGATTGGACAAAGTATGCTCACATACTGGAGCATAGCAGAGTCACCATACCACCTCGCTGCATCCCAATCAAGGAATCCTACCACCGCTTCCAAAGAGCCATATTCAAGGCAGCCACTCAGTCTGTCTCTCGTGGTCATCGTCCAATCTATACACCCTGTTTGGATGAAGAATGTCAGGCTCTTCTCAAGGAATATGAAGCATCTGGAGACCCAGACATAGCAGATCACCTGATTGATTCCCTGGACACTGCCAGGCGCACTTGCTGGGAGGAAACTACAGGATCACTCAACTTTACATGTTCCAGCCGGAAATGCTGGAGCTTGGTTTGAAGACCTGGCACCACTCAGCAACCATCCGTTCAATCTCACCAAGTTGTCAAGCCAAATGCTGTAGCTAGTCACTTATTACAAGTGGCAAAAGCACCCCTGGAGAAACATGAGATGAGTGGTGACAATACTGCCATCGGAAGTCAGATGAATTAAATCAAAATACTCCAGAGGCATTTACAAAAGAACTTGAAATGGTGCTATGCAGCATCAAAAGAGGCAAAGCAGCTGGATATGACAACATCCTGCCCGAGTTCCTGAAGCATCTTGGCCCGAAGGCAAAAGAATGGCTTGCTGCTGTTTACACCCGGGTTGTTAGGGAAAAGTGCATGCTGATTTTGTGGCACCAGGCAAAGATTATTGCAATACCAAAGCCTGGCAAAGATCCCAACAATCTCTTTGCTTTCAATCTGTTTTAAGGTACTGGAGTGTCAAATTCTCCAAAGAATTGGTCCTGACTTGGAGAATATCATAACTGTTGAACAGGCAGGCTTCAGGCATGGCTGTAGCACTTGCGATCAAGTCCTTGCCCTTACTACATTTGTTTAAAACTGATTTCTGAGGAACCTTAAAACTGGAGTTGTTTTTCTGGATCTAACAACGGCATATGACATAGTCTGGCATGCAGGGTTGCTGTTGAAAATTTCCAGAGTAATGCTGTGCTAGATAGTTTGAGACTATTGAACTGTTCCTTCACAACAGGTGCTTCAGAGTGCATATCAGAGAGAGCTGTAGCTCGTGGAGGCATCATACTAATGGACTCCCACAAGGGTCTGTTCTTTTGCTAAGTTGTTCAATGTCTATATCAATGATTACCTGTAACACAGTCGAACAAGCTCATGTATGCAGATGACATTGCTCTCGGGACCCAAAGTTGCTCATTTACTGAGCTTTATGAGGTACTGAACAAGGACCTGGAGGATATGACGGACTTCTTCAAGAAATGGTGTCTACAGCCAAGTGCAACAAAGACAGTATCCAGCGTCTTCCACCTTAACAATGCAAATGCAAACCATGAGCTCAATGGGTAGCAAATAAAACACGACCTGACACCAACATACCTTGGTGTGATCCTGGACAGATCACTGACATTCTACAACCACCTGAAGAAAACTGCAGCAAAACTTAGCACTTGAAACAACCTACTCTGCACACTGGCTGGCTCAATCTGGGGTGCTAGTGCTCAGACACTCAAGACATCAGCACTGGCCTTCTGTTATTTGACAGCTAAGTGTTGCACTCCTGTCCGGACGCAATCATCCCACACTAAGTTAATTGACATCCTGCTCAACACAACAATGCACATAATCTCTGGAACACTATGTCCTACTCCTTTACCATGGCTGCCAGTACTCAGCAATATCTCTCCTAAACATATGTGTCGTTAGGAAGCAAACACAGAAGTGTTGGCTAAGGTCTATGCCAGTGAGAAACTTCCACTGTACATGGACATCACCTCACACCCAGCAGTCCGCTTGACTTTGAGATGCCCAATCTGGTTAGGTCCACTGCCAGAGGATATGACAGCTATTTCGGCATGGAGTGTTGAGTAGTCTTCAACAGATATTGTAAACCACTCCCTCATAGCTGAGCCATTTGTCTGCCCTCCTGGCTTCAACCTTCCAAGTCATCTGTGAACCATACTGAACTACTTTCGGACAGGACAGGGTCATTGTGCAGTCAACATTGTCCGATGGGGCAAGGCCGCTAACTCTTTCTGTTGCTGTGGAGCTCTTCAGACCATGTCACACACTGTGAACAACTCTCCACTCACAAAGTTCCCCAGTGGACTGCAGGCTCTGCATGTTGCTGATGATGACACTGTTAAATGGCCGAGCATGCACTGCACACAATAATACTAATAATACAAAGTAAATAATGGAAGTGATAGACATCAGGAGTTTTCCTCCAAAGATGAAAGTGTGGCTGGATGGACAAACAATGGCATTGGTAAATATTATTGATAATCAAGAGTTGAGCATGACTGCTTAGAAATGATTTCTGAAGGACTTTACAATAAGAAAAGAGGCAGCAACCCATTTATCATGACTTACAGCATTTAGAGATTTCAATTTATCAAGAACTATAACATATGGTGAGGAATTCAAATGAAGGATATGTATTGAGGTAAGTAGAAGAACATGTCTAATAATACATTAATTTGGTGAGACAATTAATGATCCTTTACCTGGATACAACTGTCTAAATATGGCAATAATTCAGTATCCTTTCTAGAACTTTATTAAAAGATAATGGTACCTATCAGTCTGTGATAAGTTAATTCTTGGAGTATAATTGATCCTTTTAATAGTATGATAAAATAAGACCTAACAGAAATCTAGTTACTAATTCTGAAGAATCCTACCTTGTATTCTTTCTCTAGACCATAGTGCTTCAGAAATGCAATCACAGTCATTGCATCTGAAAAAATGATTTTGCATGTGAGATTATCTACATGTCTCTGTTCCATCCAAAAGACAAGATGAACTGTGTCAACAATAAAAACAGACAGTGCAACAGTAACTCTGATGAGGACTGTATTTAAAAAATGAAGCTAAGTGAAAGACAACTGTTCCAAAAGTATATTAATTAAAAAGAATATGGTTGTACAACTTTAATGATCACAGCAAATGTCTTGTTGAACAAAAATGATAAAGTCAATGAAAATTATACTGTACATGAATTTGGAAAATCATTAGTGATTTACAACCAACAGAAATCCACCACACAGGTTTTTGTCATGGAAATTAATGTATTCTCAATACACGTGTCACTCTGAAAAAAAAAAAAGTCACCAGCATACACTTTTCTTTGTGTATGTGACACAGGAAGTCTATCACTACCAATGGTAGCATAAACGCAAATGAAATTTCCAATCTTTTGAAACCACAGATATCTGCCTGTCAAATTAATTAAAGATGGGGTATCTCGCAAAGATGTTTGTTAAAGTTTTTAATTTGTTCATGTGTTTTCATTTCCCCATGAATAGCCTCATCCCCTGAGTAACCTTGGCAAGATGATTGCTGTCTCCAGCTGACCTAAATCTAGGTCAATTTAAGTACATGTACCTATAGCATGTAAACAACTATAGCCAGGTGTTACTAGCAACAATATTGAAGTGACCTGTTTGGTGTCAATTGGATATAGATCAATTGAAGACAACCATTTTTTTATATACATGTGTTATTTGTATTTTCTAATGGGATGTGACTGATACATTAATTTTATAACGTGATCTATACTCAAATTCATAGATTTTTCATATACATGTACAGTACTTAACAGATTATGGATTGTACTACACAAATGTAAGCTGACAATATATAAGTATATTTCAAACTAGTTTGTCTTCATTTAATCAAAAGCACATATTTTTTTATGCCCACTTGTATTAATCCACCCCTTTCCAGACATTTTTTTGGGTACATGCATCATTTTCTTCAGCTATCTGATTCATTTGGTTATAACAAAGCTCAGTCTATAACACAGTTGGATTCTATGGATCTCAACCACCATATTATATTGGGGTCACTGTATTCAGCTAATAACCTACTGTGACTATTATGCTCTCTCTGTCATATATATATATATATATATATATATATATATATATATATATATATATATATATATATATAATATCATCTTTATAGTTTAGAAAACTTTCCATATTATGCAGTATCTTGACATCTGAAGACATAAATCACTTAATTGAAGGGGCCCCTAGTGGCCGAGTGGTATAAAGCGCTCTCCATTACGGATCACTACCGTCTCTCTGTCTGCATGGGTTTGGGTCTCAGATTCGGCCAATGTGGGTATGTGAGAAAGCTTGCCAGTAGCTTCTTATGGATCAGTGGTTCTTTCCGGGGTTTTCCTGGGTTCCTCTTCCACCATTAATACTGGCCACCATGTATAGCCTATCGTGTGCTGAAAAATGGGGTTAAACGCTACAACAACAACAAAAACAACAACTTAATTGAAAAGCACAGCATTTAAAAAAGTCACAATGTTTGCATACAAGTATGATGAAATCAGATGTATTTTTGTTCATTAGCTGTCAGGATATATACTTCTCTTACCATAATCATATTGATGTTTTGCTGGTTCTTTTGGCTTGGGTTCTATCAACAAAGTACCAGTGAATCCAATTTTCTTCTTGTAAGCTATAGTAAAAAAATCAAATGCAAAGTTATATATTTCATCTGTGAGTAACTTATTAATTGCCATGGATAGAAGCAGAAAAAAATGAACTATGAATGCATTAGTGCAATGAAGAATGAATTAACATTTTTGCATACTTTTCAGCACTTCATACCAAACAACCATAATCTTTGACAGAGAAGCATATGCATGTATTAAATCTCTGCAACAAGGTAAGCCACAAATTACTGAACTCATCATCAAAAGAATTGGAAACCAGACTAAGTCTACATGTACAAGTTGTATATAGCTAAAGTGTGTGTATGTGTGTATACACATTTCTTAATGCACAACACTTATGGAATGAAATAAAATTTAAAAAAAATAAAAGATGTTAAAGGAAATAGCTTAAAGATTGAATTGGTAAGTACATCAAAATGACACCAGTCTAACTAATGAACGTAATCAATGACTACATAGTTCACATTTATGAAGCTGTCAGTAGTCTCCAGTAACCATTGTAAACATTAATCATCATGCAGAAAATAAGATTAGACTAAAGTGATCTTACTACAAAATGTTGACTCCCTTCTAAATGTTTTTTATAAATATTTGTTCTCTTGACAATGTAACTTTTTAATTTTTTTTTTTAAATGTAAAATTGTAAAATTGAATCTGCACTATATAGCTAGTATAGTGAATAAGCTAGTAGAGTGAATAACACTCTTAAGCCAACTGACCAACTAACTTTGCTACCAACCAACCCACCCATCTACCTACCAAGACAGGGCATAAAAGACCTAAAACAAAAAAAAAGGACAAAAAAAAAAAGAAGTGGTCTAAAGCGCTCTCCGTTACGGATCACTGCCATCTCACCTCTGTCTGCGTGGGTTCGAATCTAGGATTCGGCGAATGTGGATATGTGAGAAAGCTTGCCAGTAGCTTCTCGTGGGTCGGTGGTTCTTTCCGGGGATTTCCCGGTTTCTTCCTCCACCATTCATACTGGCCGCCATGTATAGCCTATCGTGTGCTGAAAAATGACTTTAAGCCCCACAACAACAACAACAACAACAACAACATAAAAGACCTAAAACAAAAAAAAAAACAATCTTTTTGTGTGATGTCAAAAGTATAAGTGTATGTACTATAATTCGACTATAAAACACAACATATTTACATTATTTTTGTTAACTCATGGTTCTTAAAATCTGCTTATGAAGCAGTGACATTGTCCACCACTAAAAACCCTTATTTTTCTTGGTGAAGGTCACTGACTTTGAATGATCTTGGAGTGACAGTACTAAAGCATGTATTAAATACTTACTTGAAGCATGCAGCATAAAGTTCATTGTCTGATTTCAATACCTATATATAATGTATAGTCATTATCAACAGTTTGCTACTGAATAAATATATGTAGTTATATTCCTACATCAAACTGCATTGGTCAGAAAGGGACTTCTAAGTAGGCTAGGAAGTATAGAACACAAAGGCTTTATAAACACAAATACTTGACCCATTGTAAGGATGTAGCACTAATGGAGAAGCATCCAATTATCAAGTTTCAAGACTGGAAGCAGCCTTGGGTGTCCTAGTGGTCTAAGGCACTTGCCTTTAAAGGTCATCTCACCTCTGTCCATGTGGGTTTGAGTCTCATGGGTATGTGAGAAAATTTGCTTGTAGCTTTTCCAAGGGTAGGTGGTTCTTTCCAGGTTTTTCCTCCACCCAATATACTGGCCACCATGTTAAGCTTATCATGTGCTGACAAATGGCATTAAACCATAACAGCAGCAACAACAGGACTGGAACAATAACAGCACCTAATAAAAAACTTTAAACACAAAATGTCAACAAAGTCATTGAGGTATGAAGTAAAGGCCACACAGACCAATTTTTGCAATAAGGATTTAGATGTTGTCAAGACTATCAAGATTCAGAATAATTCCAAAACAACATGTTAATCCAAGGTCAATAAGTGCTTAGTAAGACCAATGAATAATTTAAAGAAATAATTCCTCTCGAATCACAACACAACTGTAAAGGATTCCCAAAGAGTGATTTTAAAACAGGAATGAATTATTTGTTTATCAAGTCCCTATTTATACACTTTTTCACTTGACATAGATGTGAGTCATTCCAATGGAAAATTCGAATCAAATTATAAGCAGGTGTTTCTAAAATATTCTAAACTAAAACAACTATGCCATCATGTTATTTACAACTCACAATCATGAGCAAAAGTTAGCTACGTAAACATGTTACTTCCCAATGGTCATTATCTTAAAGTACTATCTACAATCATGTACAAAAGTTAAGCACCCAATACAGATATACATAACACATTATTATAGCATAGGCAGTGTCTGAGAAATGAACATCAAACATAAAATTTAATGCAAGTCACTGAAGCATAATTATGTGCCATAATGACCTACTCCTCATATGACAGAACAGTGCTCACCAAGATGCATTGTATCAACAAGTTTCATGATTCTAGATAGGACAGTATCCATATAGCATGCCAAAATAATTTGTGGTCATGAGCTAAATGGAAAAATGTAACCTAAGCCACTAAAATTGGTATGTAGTTACAAGGCCCCTTCTGTACGGGTGTCGTACTAAAATTGGTAATGTAGTTATAAGGACCCTTTTGTATGGGTGTGGTACTAAAATTGGTAATGTAGTTACAAGGACCCTTTTGTATGGGTGTGGTATCAAAATAGATGTTTACAATCATCTAGTTTATTGATTCAAGCCTGAACATAACAAACACCAATGAACCAAAGCCAGTGAATGCATAAAATATGAGTCAAAGTGACCTATTTTTGTGATGAGGGTGATGTGCACATCAAGATACATCTCTTGACCATATTTATGATTCTAGGTGTAATAGTATGTACACAGGGTGCAAAACACCTATTGATCATGAGCTAAATACACAAAATTAACCCAAGCCAGTCTGATGCCTTTACAGATGGCTCGCACATTTCACCACATGAGATTAAGCCACTGCTCAACCAAAATGGGTATGTGAGAAAGTTTGCAAGTGGCTTCCCATGGGTCAGTGTTTCTTCATGGAACATTCCTCCACCCAAATATGTTGGCTGCCATGTATAGTCTAGCATGTGCTGAAAAAAATAACAATAAACCCCATGATGACAAAACCATGCCAATTACAACTGAAATATAGGCCAATGTGACCTTTCATTGCAAGGGTGTGGTAATATGGATCCATATAATCACCCAGTTTGATGATTCTTAAATACACATGGCAATTCTGTTTGTTATTACTGACTGTGTTCATTTCATACCCTGTTTGACACCCACAGAGAGATAAGATCATCTGCCATGAGAATATGATTTGTTTATACAGTAGTAGACACAACATGTTCCACTGGATGTTATTTATTGCAAAATTTGCATCATTTACAGTATCTGCTGAATAGAGGATTGGAGATAAATCAAGATAGACAACTTTAATTAGTAGGTAAATTCATTTGAGATTCATTTCTTCTTTAGTACTACATGAATATCATATGCCAACCTACATGTATGTATACAGCCCCTTTGCCCCTTTTTAGGGGTAGGGACTATGAAATCTGCTCTAAACTGGTGCCTAGGACCTTGGAGAAAAGAATGGTTGAGATTCAATGATGAGTATGTTAACAATTTCCTCCACTAGGCAGACATGATCGAAGAATCACTGAATGGGCATAAAAAAAATACCAATGTAACTCAATAGGAGTTTTGCACACAAAATTTTGTGTATTTTTGCATCCAGATTTTTCAAATAATTTGCAGAGATATCTTGAATGATATCAGATTTTAGAAAATTAAAATATTACCATATAAATTCATAAGACAACTGCAAACTCCACAGACCCAGATATGACACTGCATAATGCACCACCAGAACTGGGTCTGTGCAGTTTGTTAGGAGTAATCAGCAGAACAAACAACACAGACCCTTATCGGCAGGCACATTATGTGACAGCAGATCAGGATCTTTGTTGTTCGTAGTTTGAATTATAAGTGAGTATGCATGGTATTCATAGGTAACAATGCTTGAAATAAAACTCTTCAGAATTGGAATAAAACAGGCTGAACAAAATTGAGATACTGTGTCATAGGTAAAATATTCTTAATTTCACAAGTCAACATGGCTCAATTTAATTTTATTTTGAAAATAAATCTATTTAGTGAACAGATTCACGTTTCACTTGAGTTTGATTGTGAAAATAGCTCTTTTTTGACAAAACCTACATATTAGTCTGAATGTCATCTTTTGAGTGGTCTCATCATTAGTCTGAATGTCATCATTAGAGTGGTCTCATCATTAGTCTGAATGTCATCATTAGAGTGGTCTCATCATTAGCCTGCATGTCATCATCAGACTAGTCTCATCATTAGTCTGCATGTCATCATTAGACTGGTCTCATCATTAGTCTGAATATCATCATTAGACTGGTCTCATCATTAGCCTGCATGTCATTGTTAGACTGGTCTCATCATTAGTCTGCATGTCATCATCAGACTAGTCTCATCATTAGTCTGAATGTCATCATTAGACTGGTCTCATCATCAGTCTGAATGTCATCATTAGACTGGTCTCATTAGTCTGAATGTCATCATTAGACTGGTCTCATCATTAGTCTGCATGTCATCGTTAGACTGGTATCATTAGTCTGAATGTCATTAGACTGGTCTCATCATTAGTCTGAATGTCATCATTAGACTGGTCTCATCATTAGTCTGATTGTCATTAGACTGGTCTCATCATACATTTGACTTAAATTACAAGAAGTACAACTTCCCCTAAAACAAAATGGCCTCAGGCACTGTATCTAATGTAAACAAAACAGCTGATGTGTGGGTAATTTCAGAATTTCTGCATACTGGTATAAAAAATCACGTTCATCAAATAAATTTATTGTTGAAAATAAAACAGTTAAACTTTAAATCCAGTGTTGCACTGGTTTTGTATTTTAACTGTTTTAATAAGGGATTGTGTTAAAAAGTGACATGCAGCTCAAGAAGAATTCATAGAAGAATTGGCATCTGGGATGAAACAAAAATTGGTTCTGTTACTTTTGTATACTGACAATAGTTTGTTCACATGATGTAAGATGCTATATTTCAGCTATTCTTTATTTCAACACACAAAATATTTTAATGTTTTATTTGTAGTAAGTTTCTTTGCTTTTATGCATCCACAATCACCTCTACTGAATCCATAAACAATGGACTTAGCCTTTGATTGTTATATAGTGTGCAAAATCATGTGAACACAAATTGATCAAGGTAAAAAATAATGGATGCTTTACACTTTTTTTTCTTTTAATGTATAGAAGATTATGTTTCAAAGTTGCCAGTTCTTTTACTATTTGATACGGTAGTAAAAAAGTCAGTATTGCCATTGCCAGGTTAACACGTCAGGTCACATGGTTTTTAATAATTCCAGTAACTGTCAGGTCACACGGTTTTAATTTTTCCAGCAACTGTGCCCTGTGTACCTAAAGAATTGATGTGACTATATGTGACCAAAATTCTACAGTCACCATCAAGTACAATGCAGAAAAAACTGAAAAAGAAATAAATTTTGTTTTTGCCTCTGGATGCCAGTTATTTCCTTTTTCAGTTTCAAAATCAAGTATCAATATAATTGTGCTGATTGACAGAGATGTGAAAAGAACATTGCTCATAATACTAGCAAACTGGACAAGTAGGTTACAGTGACTTATTCTACACATCATGATGTGGGCTCCTCTAGACGCATCCACTCATAAAGTTTCCTCCATACACAAACTTCAAATGATTTAAAACAACAGTTTGAGCAGTGCAAGTTATTCAGAGTAACTTGCATGAAATAATGAATTACTGTGATCTTGATTTCAATATAAAGGTTTAAACATTATATTTCATACCCCAGTAAAAAAGCAAGTGCAAAATTGAACTAACAAAAATGGAAGCTTTAAATAATCACAAATGAGGCAAAGTATGTCCAAGTGATTAACTTGTCTTTCAAGATGTCAGAGACTGTAAGTAGATATTGGACTAATGAGATGCAAGAAAAACCAAATATATACTTGCATATGATACATGAAATGTAGATCCTAGTGATGGCACAGTTGCAATGCCTGTGAAGGGGGGAGAATGTTATGTTGTAACAGCACACTGTTCAAAATTTACAGTCACAGAAGTATGACAAGTCACTGCAAACTTCAGTTTAGGAAACAGAGCCATAGACCCTCATGATGCTGCAGTTGTATTTCCTATGAAGGAGGAGCACATTACAATGAATCAGCACTCTGTTCAAGAAGTACTTGTTGGCAGAGTGGTCTAAGACACTCGCCTTTACAGATCACTGACGTCTCACCCCTGTTCAAATAGGGTTGAATCTTGGCCTTGGCCAATGTGTGTATGTGATAACGTTTGCCAGTAGCTTCCCATTGGTCGGTGGTTCTTCCCAGGGTTTTCCCAGGTACTTCCTCCACCAAATATACTGGCTGCCATGTATTGCCCATCATGTGCTGAAAAATGGCATTAAAGCCACAAAAAAAAACAAACAAACAAAACAGTACTCTGTTCAAACCTTGTACTGGAGCATGAAATCATTGCAAATACTGGTAGGATGCAGTACCTACTTTCTGGAATGGGAGGGTGGTTATAGTAAAAAAGAAAATTCTATTCCAGGACCAAAAGAATGATGCATGAACATAGCATTCTCCTGTGTTTCGATTACAGTTGTTAATGAATTTGATTTATCTGGAACCACAGAGTACTTTTAGAACAATATGGATGGTGGGGGAGATTCTTTTATAAGATGCTCCTCTTTCCTAATATTTTGAGAAAATTTAGAACCATGCAGTAAATAAAATAATGACTGACATAGGTCTTTCTATTTCCCTCAAAGGACAGTATTAGACTGAATAGTGGTCCACAAAAAAGATTTGATTATTAATTGTTAAAGGGTTGTGTTGTTTGTTGTTTATTTCTAATGCTATAATGATTACACTACACATAAAAATATCCAAAAGTTATAAGAATTGAACTCTGTCCACACAATAAGCTAACTGTTGACAAATGAAGCAACATTGTCACAAGTGATACTGCCCACTTTATACCGTTGGTCCAATTTGAGCATTTTATGTATTAAATGAATAATAAGCTTTTATAATTCATAATTTGAAATATAGGTATTCTAAATATAATATTTATTGAGACTATATAAAAACCTGAAACATTTTTCAGGAGTAGCAAGAGCATCGAATTGTAAAGGTGTTCTCATGCCTTAATATTTAAATTTCAGTTTAGTGAAAACAAGAGAAAAGCTAATGTGTCACCATTCTGAAATAGTGTATTTACCTACACTGGGCTCAGATATGTGTAGTAGCTACATTTGGACTCAGACCACAATTATTATTTCTGGTTCAGTACCCATGAGTGTAGTCCCAGTATATTTTTAGAGCATTGTTTCCACCATCTTTGCTAACCAAGGCTACAATATGATAACCCTATCTACACTTTGGCATATTGAGCAGATATTTCTGTGCTTTGGGTCTGTGAATTTCATTAGATGTGGTGGCAGGTTCAAATATGAACACTGGTACTACATGATCGAGACAAGAGCAGCACACAACTTGAATGGACTGATAAATAAGCAATTTTCCACTGCCAGTCCGTGTTTGCACAAATACCTTTCACTCAAATAGACCTGTAATGGCATCCTCCTGGTACATAGTCATACTTTCAATGTTAAACTTACAAAGTATCCTTTTCAGGTCAATTGTCTCCATCATTTTTGGCAGATGTACAATGCACCATGCTACTGGTTAGTTGGCATTACATACTAAATGAGGCAACTCATGAAATCCAATAGATGTCTCTAGGACAAAGTACCATTATATCTGTTTGATCAGCCAAGATGTTGTATCATATCGGAACATTGGCTAGTAAAGATGTGTTTCCACTCATTTTAGTAGTAATACAAGAGTTAAATTAAAGGCGTTCTTGGTATCAATTTAAAGGCAATTGCTTATCCTTTAGAATATGGGCATTATGGTGTGGTTGTTTGTATTTTGGCGACAGTGCAAAGTGAATAACGAGGCACTGGTGCTGATCTAGAAGAGCAATCTGTGACCCATTGTATGTTGCTTTGTTTGCAGTTCAGCCTTTCAGAAAAATGCCAGATAATCTACGACAAGTACTTCACAGTGTATTCATCTTTGAAGGTACATTAAATTTACATATGATTTGTTAGGATTTGGACACAGTGGAAAAGTTCAGTACTGAGAAACAAATGTAGAGACTACACAGAAGATATAATTGTGACCCCAGTCTATATAGGCCAGTAATCAAGCTATGTCATTATCACCTTAGACTAGTTTATGGTACATTATAAACTTACTTGTGTAACTTAAAATCACATTTAATAGAGGAAACTATTTCCTCTCTATTTAACTATATTCATTCAGAATTATCTCTGCTAGTTCTGGGAGACAAAATATGTCTTGGATACACAGTAATTTACAGGAAAAGCATACATTTTGCTCACTGGAAATTTTTCAACTAAAAAATAAACCAATGTACCAGTATTCGAACAACGACTGCTATTTCTACCACTGTATGAACTTTAGAATTGACTGAGAAGTTATGAATGAAAAAGATGGTTCTATTATTCATAACTTTTCAATGAATGGTTGTTTCATAAATGATCCAAATGGAAGCCACTGGCATATCTGACATATGATTGACCTCAAAGTTGCAAATGAATATATGAGTGTGCTTCTACCTTTTTTGTATTGGACATTCACATTTTATGCAATCAATTATCTCAGATGATCTTAGATAAACGATTCAAGATTTAGAGTCTACAGACCCCTAATATCAAATGAGCTCATCCTTTCTAAGTTCCTTGATGTACCAAAATAGTAACAATCTGTTTATACCTGCTGCCATCTTGAAGAAGCTGGCCAGATGATTCTGCTCAGCCAGAATGTCAGTGTTTAAAAGAGTATGGTAGCCTTCTCTTCCACCCCAAAAAACTGAAATAAGAAGCAGATTCTATGATACCACATTCAACTGGAACAAACTGAGGCTTTTCCCCTAATCATCATAAAAATAATTCAGAAATATTAAAAAAACTGCCATTTCATACTCATGTAAATTATTTACAAAATGACATGATGTGATGTTACAAATCATCAAATGCAGTCACAGATTGAGATGATTTCCTCTTGGACAAAATAATAATAAGTTTCTCTTTTTAAGTCAGTTTTATTTGAAAAGTTTCTTTCACTTTCTTTAACTTTACCTTGTGCAAATACTTGCATACAAGCTATCATGATCCTTTCAGTACAGTTCTATTTCACCACAAAAATTGACTACTAATCATGTATTACCTCCCCTTGGTAGGATAATTCCATTGTCACAAAGCTGTAAAACTTGGTGGTAAATGTCACCTGAAGAAAACCAAATTCTCTGACAACTTTATTACACTTAATTTAGACTGTATTTATTGTGACCTTTGCTCTGATATGCCTTTGCTGTAGAATTTGAAAATGATGTAGAACACATTGAAGAAAAACCGCATAGGATTCTTTATTTCAGTGACGGAACACAAGGCTGGTAATGTGACAAGTCAGCACAGGGGCAGACATCATAATATATTGATGACATTATAATTTAATGTGTCTGTGCCACCTAGTATGCTACTTTTACCCTCATTCTTGAGAATTTTAATTCATACATACAGAACCATAACAGGGGTAAGTCAAGTAATGTATCAATCTACAGAAATGTTGGACTAAGATGACCTCCTCACAGCTCTTACTCTTACAGAATATATCACTGCTTGATGACTGTTCTGACCCAAGGATTATCTAAACCTTAGTACACTGTATTTGCGCATCTGTTCTCTTTTATTAAAGACTGAAACTGAACAAAAACACTTGGCGTAATTAATCAAAGAATGCAAGACACTTCAGATGAGCTTAATAAATTAAGCAACATTAACAGTATATCATGATGTCTGCTGCCTTGTAATGTATCATCAGCCCTGTGCTCTGTTTCTGCAAGTAAAGAATTCCTGACATTTTCCTACCAAGTATTATTATGACTCGTTGGTCTTAAATTAAGTAACAGAAAAAGCAAGACCAAAAAGTTGGATAAAATTAACAAATAATTTATTTCCCTAGAATTCAAAGTGAACATATGAAAGGAATTTACAGCACTGGTATTGTAAATTAAATCTCAAACAATCCTAAAAGTTCCATTAGAAGTCCACAAGTATAGAGTGTTTCTGAATGAATTCCAGTATTGAATGTGCTGATGTGCCAACAGTCTTGGATAACTGATGTATGAAAATGATATAATCCAAAATGTCCTTGAATGAATTCACAATAATTCTAAAATAGTGATTTAGTCCAAAATGTTAACGAGTACCTTGTAATTCCAATGAATAATTTTTAACAAATGATTCTAAGGACTGAACTTAAAGTGGATTGAATAATTGTTTACTTGGTCACTTTTATATATGGACTATCACCTGACCTATGATGCAACAATATTCCCTGGACTTTCATAATTTCCAATGGATTTTTTAAACTTCATAAACAAGGTCAGGTCTGTTTACTTAAATTTTAAGAAAACAACCTGACAAAAATCAGGTAGAACATAGAATTTCCAAGGGAACACCAGTGTCATCAACTCAAATCCAAGTGAACAAATTTTAAAATGATGACATCAGTCAAGTAGGCTCAAATTCCTACCCTAAATAATGGTCACAGGTCAAGTACACAATACAAATTAAATATTTACACAAGTATTAGTAAAATATTTACATTCTCATATAAACCAATGTAGTAAAAAAGCACCACAAAAATACAACATGATTTGAGTGTGATGCAGGTATCAAAGCCTATGGTTTTTGCCAGGTGGCATTCTACCACCAAATTTACATCACTGTGGCAGTGGTCTTATCCTTGCAAGGGAGGTAACAAATGGTGAGTATAGATCTAGAGGACAAACATTGTTATGAAAGTAACATTTTCCGAATGAGCAAGCGCTGTGAGGAGAATACAATTTAGTTCTCCAAAATTTCCTGTGATTTCCCAGTTTGCATGTCATATCACTCCATTAAAATATGTCCAAGGTGGTTTTTGGTTGATAAGCCTCAAAGTATTCCAACTGATATTGCAATATCACTTTCCATAATGGTGTTGAGTTAAAAACGGGTCATTATTCTTTACCTACCCAGACTGTATCTGCATAAAAAAATTTGCATGTATAAATCTGGGGGATAAAATGTTAAATATGGTGTACTCTTGTAGAGTCTTAAAAGCAAATACTAATAAAATATATCTTGACGCTTTATACTGAGAAGGGAGACAATGTAACCCAACTACTAGGATTGTTTGATCAAATTGCAATTCCAAATCTATTTTTTCTCACCCATTTTGTTCCTTTTAAAATTTAAAAAACCTTCAGTTTTGCAATATGGTTAAGTATATTCAATACACACAGTATTCATCAGGTACTATTACAGTATTCATCAAGTACTATTACAGTATTCATCAGATACTATTACTATTATGGTATTCATCAGGCACTCTTATAGTATTCATCAGGTACTGTTACAGTATTCATCAGGTACTATTACAGTATTCATCAGCATTCATCAGATACTATTACAGTATTCATCAGGCACTCTTATAGCATTCACCAGGTAATATTACAGTATTCATCAGGTACTATTACAGTATTCATCACATACTATTACAGCATTCATCAGGCACTATTACAGTATTCATCATGTAATATTACAATATTCATCAGGCACTCTTATAGTATTCATCATGTAATATTACAGTATTCATCAGGTAATATTAAAGTATTCATAAGGTACTATTATAGTATTAACCAGGTACTATTACAGTATTCATCAACTACTATTACAGTACTCATCAGGTACTATTATAGTATTCAACAGGTACCATTACAGTATTCATCAGATACTATTATAGCATTCATCAGGCATTATTATGGTATTCATCAGGTACTATTACAGTATTCATTAGGCATTATTATGGTATTCATCAGGTACTATTATAGTATTCATCAAGTAATATTACAGCATTCATCAGGTACTATTACAGTATTCATCAAGCACTATTATAATATTCATCAGGTAATATTTCGGTATTCATCAGGTACTATTATAGTATTTATCAGGTACTTTTATATTATTCATCAGGTATTACAGCATTCATCAGGCACTATTATAATATTCACCAGGTACTATTACAGTATTCATCAGGTACTATTATTTCTTCACAGTCATTCAGTTATTATACTGTTTTTTGAAAATCTAAACAATTATCTCACTAGAATCCAACTATATCCTCCACTTTATACAATTTCCCTGTAGGACATATTTGCACAAGTAATAGCAACAACTGCCATATATATATATATGAAAGAAAAGATCTATTTCCCATGAAACCATGAAGTAGAAATCACCTCACATGGTTATCACATGGGTATTGCATTTGGAGTCTTTCATACACAAACTGAACTTCACAATCAATATCAATATAACACCAGCATGTCACAGTTTCACAGTTTTCCAAAGAAAATGAGACTTGTATATGACAGTGACTGAGACCTCTAATTACCAATGGTCAATTATTTTACATTTTACTCTCTCTTAGAGAGCTGATGAAAGTTTAAAGCCATCCTTATAAATCAATATTGTTATTTTGATATGACATCCAGTGACTAAATTTGACAATATCTCAATAATATCAAATGTTTTATGTTGTCCTTTTCTCAAGAGAAGATCTAGCATACTTCAAACAGAAAGGTCATGCCATGGCCTTGATTAACATATTCATATGGTGTGCGGTGTTTACAAAACGACAGCATGAGAGTGTGTGTGTGTGTGTGTGTGCATGCATGCATGAGTGCATACATGTATGTGTGTGTATGTGTGTGTAGTTGCATAAATGGAAGATATCTGTGGATTTTACCAAAAGAAATTTTTACAATTTCATAAAAGATTATAGAACCGTATGACCTTTAGAAAAATGTGAGCAAATAATAGTACCTGGTGAATACTGATGTTTGAATGTGCTGAACTATGTTGCAAAAAATAAAGACATTTACCAAAACCTAAATTTGAAGTCATAAATTAGGTGTGAAAAATAATATACATTAGGGTTTGCAACTGGATAAGGAAATATCAGTCCAGGATTTACATTATCAATCTCTTAACTCGTGGCCTCGCTGGGAAACAAACGAAATAACCCCATACATACAATTTATTTGTATATGTGCAAACCCCAAAATAATTCTATTAATCCCATTACTTACTTGCTGAAATCATCAAGTTTTATGACATCACAAAGTGCATGCTGCCAAAATTATGTGATGTTAATATGCAGATAAGTTGATCTTATAACATTCTTCCTGACATACATTTGACCTATCTGCATCCAATTTTAAAAGACAGATTCAGAATATAAATGGAATAACAGCTGCCTTCGAAACAAACATACTTATAAATAAAATAAGGAATTTGACTAACCAAAGTTTTCTGCTCCAAGTTTCTTGGCAATTTCCAAGCACTTCTTGACCTGAGCTCCTGCATAGGCAAAAATATGTGCATCTGGGTTACTGGCAGCTCCGTTCATGTACCTTTAAAGACAACGATCTCTAAGGCTTCAAAAGAGCTGATGTGTGTATGTGTGTGGATGTGTGTGTGTGTGAATATATATATATATATATATATATATATATATATATAGAGCTAGGTACAACAAACAACAAAAAAACAAGAAACATTATTGAGTACATTGACTTACAATGCGGAGTTATTATATTATCTAGTCATTTACATTTTCATTCAATGGCTGTGCTGCCTGATATGAATAAATTTTGTTTGCCATTATGCTATGAAAATGCAAGTAGCGTGTCTAGTAAGATTACCAGAAAGCGCAACTGTAATGAACTTGGCAGACTTGAGGACCCAGGTTCAATCACTAGTGCATACATGTGCAAGAGTGATTGGTTTCAGTCCTAACTGGATGGTGCCCTCAGGGTTCTTTGTTTCCCTCCATCTCAAAAACAACACGACCAAAACATAGATCATCAAGTGTACATTAAATAAGTTTATGTTACCACAATCTGACAAAATGAAATTAAAGTTTTAACCAAAACAAGCAGGGGGAAATGTGTTTGATTATCAGAACAGTCGACAATTAGTTTACAGACTAAGAAAAAAGAGCCGAGAAATTTTATAAAATGTTTAGAATATATTGAATAATTGTATGTAATTGATCAGTAAAGACAGGAGACCGCTCCGGTGGCCTAGTGCTTCGAGCGTCCACCTCAGATGCAGGAGGTGGCGCGTTCAATCTCCGGCTGAGTCATACCGAAGTCTTATAAAAAAGGTACTAACAACTGCCTTGCTTGGCGCTCAGCATTAAGATGTTAGTGTTAGGACTGGTCGGCCTGGTGTCAGGTTAATGTGACTGGGTGGTGGGACATCATGCTACATGTCTGAGGCATGATGCCCCAGTGCTAGACATCACTGTAAACTGCCACACTGCAGACATCGTAGCGATATGACTTAAAAATTGTTAAAGCTACGTTAAAAAATTAAAATTACATCACACGGTAAAGACAAGAAATATAAAGCTGGATCAAATAAGGAATCACACGGACCTTGGATTTGCAAACAGGTTCGAGGTTGCCCACAGTAACTTAACTCCAGTTGCCTTTTGCAGTTCCAAAGCCAAATCAGTGATTTCATCCAGATCCTTGTTGGTCTCCTCAAGAGTTTCCCGTTCTGGCGCAATATCTCTGCAAGTGGAAAAGAAGCGAAAATGATCAGAGGAACAAGGTGTGTAGGGAAATATATTCCCCATTACAAAAGGTATACACTAGGAAGATAAAATTGAATAAAATTCTTGTGAATGTAACAAGATGAAAATCTATTATACTAGATCTTATTTCAAAAACCAAACTTTTAGGAAATCAAAATGCTATTAACATATCACATAGACATTTAGGTCTCCTTTTTCTTTGAACCATCAAACCTCTTGTACTTGTAGGGTTTATTGATTGGAGAAAGGCAAAATAAATTTGTATTTCATCCTACCTCGATATCAATTATTATTTCAAGGGGTGCATCTGGAGGAAAAATGAGCATGAAACGTTTCCTTGAAATTAGATGGTTAAAAGTATGCCCTGGAAACACCTCAAATGCAGTGTTATGTATATGTAATTAAATTGCTTGTGTGTTAGTTTTAAAATTCCTTTTGATTTTATTTTGTTTCATTATATTTTTTTATTGTAGTGATCATTTTTACTGGATTTGATATTTTCCCAGTAAATTTAGTCTCTGTTTTGACCTGAATAGAACATAAAAGGTATTACATTAGCACTATTTTTAGCTCACCTTGGTTCATAGATCTTGTAAACATCGAATTAAAACGATTGGCTGTTACCAAGGTCATTTTCTGATTGCATGATAGTTCTAATTTGGAAACAACTTTTTTTATTGAATTTTATAATAAGATTCGCTAAGTTCTTCCATGGCAGACGTGGCTACCAGTTGTGCGCTTCTATTGCGATGTTCAAATTAGTGTCACGTAAGTCCATCACGTGAGCTACCATGTGATCTAAAATCAAGGCTTAAAACAGTCAATTGGTATTAAAATATTTCAGTTGTATTCTTAACACCTTGAGGGAACAAGGTGTTTCCACTGTTGTTGCCAAATTGTTTTGAAGTTCATCTATTTTTTGGAATTTAATAAATTTATTTTCTAGAAAACTAAACAAGTGTACATTTTTATAAAAAGTTCTGGGACAAAGAAATTCAGTGGAAATTTATTCTAGAATTCTATATGGAAACAATAAATTGTGATTCAATTGAGGATCTGTTGCCACCAGTATAACGACCTAATCTGATGTCATCGCCTCCTATTGAAATTTCATCGAGATTCGAACCTGGATTCAGTTAGAACTGTTTAGTGATAGGACTTATATTTGTTTAATCCTAGGATTAAATTTTGGATTATATTCACAAACCACAAGTCGTATTTCCAATTTTTACATTGTTTTCTAGGGAAATAAATTATTTTGTTAAAATTTACAAAGCTTGTTGACTTCACTCTTTTCTCTTGTTACTTTTGTACGAGCCTACACGTAACAGCAGGAGTTTCAATGGGCTTAATTCTTTCTAGTCTATTTGATGACACCCCCACCAATGATACTATACATTATTTCTGCTTCTATCATCGATTTCTTCCCGAAAATGAAAAAAAACCAAAAACAAACACACAAAAGAACAAAAAAAAAAACAAAACAAAAACAACAAACCAGAAGATGATTCAATATGCATTGCAACTTTTGCATCATAACCATTCTTCTAATTCTCCATGTTTTTGCAGGATGGGTATAAAAGGACTCCTTTGCTCAAAAAGGACTTACCTTCTGTGAAAAGGACTGATGATGCTTTTAATCAGTTTCAATCAATATTTCTATTTCACAAATGAAATTATTTTGTAACTTGTTTTCCACAGCATTTACTATATATTTTAATATAAATTGTTAAAAATATGTCTTTTTTGTTAAATGGGACCAGTTTTGCAAAAATGACTAACCATCAGCAAAGAGGACCCAGAACACTTTTATTCTTATTTTCAATCTATATTTAAATTTCACAAATGAAATTAATTTTTGTACTAACAGTTTTACATAGCACTTGATATTTCTCTTTAAGATAAAGTGGAAAGGTAATAACAAATCCGGGAAGAAGAAAAGTACATGTACATTTCATTGAAAATAAAACTCAAAAGATAAAATTGTAGTAAAGTTCGAAGTGGTCACCTGAAAGCAGGGACAAAAAGAATCACAGAAGAATCTGAATTCAGGTATAGACAGTGGCTATCCACCGCCCACCTCAGGTATAGACAGTGGCTATCCACCACCCACCTCAGACGAGAAGTTGGTTCCTGGTCACACTGGACTGAGCAACTATTTTATACAGGAAGTATTGAAAAGGAACAACAAGGATGACTTAGTGGCTTTACTGTTGATGGTTCAGTAATAATTAGATTTACAATTATCTGCTTATTAAAGATCAAAATGCAGTGATTGACTACTGACACACCTGAAATGATTATACATTTTTTCTTCAAGTATACAGCACATCTTGTCCAACTATTTAATCAAACTGTATTTTGTTCTTGCACTAAAACATTGCAGTGATTTAAGAAATTAATGAAATTACTGTAAAACCTTGGGAGCCATGAGATGACTGTCTTACCATCTGGTGTTATAGCAAAGCATGTTAAGCAGGGTTTCACTGTCCCTTTTCTCTCTCGACATTTACTTACTAATGTGTGTATTCCAAATAAATACACTAGATATTATACATTTGTAATGGGTATGTATACCAGAGAAAAAAATAAAAAATAGCAGAAGCCAGTATTCAGAATGTCTATAAAGGCCTATCCATCCTCCTTTCCACTATTTTCACAGAATCATGCTTCATTTCTTGCAGATCATTCTTCACTGATTGCTTTGTTCTTACATATTTTGGCTGTTTGTGCTGATGACATGCCCATGATATTTTCTCATAGGGAATGTTCCAATATACGGAACAATGGCTTACATTTGTCGGGAGGTATGCCATAAATGTCAAACAGTTTTCTGACCATAATAATGTGCTCTTAAACTGATCTTTACCGGCAACTGAAGCATTGAGTGGTAGATGGTGGATTGTAAGAATATAATTTTTACCTGGTTGCAGTTCTATTGCAAAAAATTGACATTTCTTGACCACCTGTTATTTTAAACAGTATTGTCCTTACCTTTCAACCAGTTTTTACTTTTCCATTCCTTTCAGTCTATTTAGATGTTGGGGTTGCTACATTAACAATGAGTTATTATCAAAATACTCTATATACAATGTAATTAAAAAAAAAAATGTAATTTATTTCCAAAGAAATGCATGGCTTTTCTAATGACAATAAGACCATTTAAATACAGGTTACAAAAAAAAAATCTGAAAAATGTTCAGGACCACTTTAAATTTGGAAAATATGAGGTTTCTTTTTTAGCAGACATTAAATTCCATTTATTTTGTGGCAAATGAATATCCACTAAACACCATGATTATTTGGTTTGGCTGATGAGGCAAATGAATATCCACTAAACACCGAGATTATCTGGTTTGACTGATGAATCTTCGTTTTTAGTATTTTCTAAATAATTTATAATGTTACCAGGAACATCTGCAAACAAACCCCCAGAAAATTCATGTCTGTTTCATGACAGACAATTTTAGAGTTTACTGTAATACTGAATTTAACCAAAAAAATCTTTATACAATACTGATTAAGTTAATATACAAGTTAATTTCATTTGTGAAATATAAATATTGACTGAAAATGTTAGTAAAAACATATTGGTTCTTTTTTGCAGACAATATGTCCTATACGTGAAAATGCCCCATTTATTACACTTTTTATTAAAAAAAAGATATAAAGATATGTTAAATGCTATGCAAAATGAATTGCTACACAAAATAATTTCATTTGTGGAATAGAAATGTTGACTGAAACTGTCAGTAAAAACATGGTCAGCTCTTTTCGCAGAGGTTAAGTCCTTTTTGCACTTTATGCCCAACGGTTTTTGCAGTGTATCTACCTGTCATGGAAGGTCCAGTACTTTATTCCTAGTTTGCTGAAAAACTCAAAAGCCGCTCTCAGCCTTCTCTTAGCATTTTCCATAGAGTTTGTGCCATCGTCCCATGGTCTAATCAATGTTGGAAACCCAAAAGGGTCGGCACCTAGGTCATGCACAAACATAAAAAAATCGCATAGAATCATAAAATGCTGGAGTGAGTAAACAATCATACAGACTATCGCCAGCACATCTTTTTATTATTATTATTCTCTCTCTCTCTCCCTCTCTCTCTCTCTCTCTCTCTCTCTCTCTCTCTCTCTCTCTCTCTCTCTTAGTTCTTCTTGGCTCTTGCTTCCTAATCTGTCCTAAATTTGTTCTTTATCAATTAAATTCTTCCTTTCTTCATCTGTTATCACTTTTCTTCTTTCACTCATCATAGTCACAGCAATGGTGTATTAAAGAAACACTTTCAATTACTGAGAGAAAGAGAGAGAGAGAGAGAGAGAGAGAGAGAGAGAGAGAGGGAGAGAGAGAGAAAGAGAGAGAGAGAGGTGGATGACCTGTTCCACGGAAGGTGTGCCAGAAGCACACTGAAAACCGTAGCCATTCCTCCATAGTTCTACCCATGACTACCTGAAATAAGGAAGGGTAGCGAATGGAGTGATATCTACAATAGCTCATGTGCAAGAATTATTAATTTCATTTTGTGTTCTAAATTACCCTACAAGTCCTAATTTATGGATTTTTAAAAAAATAATATTCTCTAAATATCTTTTTCACATTTCAAGTTTCTTTCTCCCACTATTTTAGTCACTGCTTTTCTTTCCATTCTTTTACATTTAATTCAAAGTCTTCTTAATAATAATAATAATAATAATAATAATAATAAATAATGATGATGATAAGATATGAAATATTTAATAGCTTTTTCTTTAATATACTCATAGTCAGATCTTTACGGCAGTTACATGGTTAAATGTTTCTGAGTACTAAACTTATACAAACTGTCACATTTTAAACATATGATAAGATATTCAAGCAAACAGAAAAAGTGCAAGCATGCATGTATTTTATTTTATAACAAAATGAGAGACATTATGTTTTCATTGGCAGTGAAGATGTCCACAATAATTCAGTCTAATTAAGAATTACTTCACTTATTTTATCAAATTTTGATCGCAAAACAATGAATAAATATGACGTAAATGAAGGAAACATCATTATATAGTGAGCCAGCTTAAATCTTTCCTTTCTTTTTCTTGCATCCAGTTAGCATCCAATACCAACCAAAGGAGAATTGCCACCTTCATTTCTGAGGGCACATTTTATCATTCTGTCTGGGTTGAATATAATGATTTATTAATATGAATTAATGGATGCATTTTATGTTGATTACAATTTACGTCATAATTTTGTGAAAATATTTCTTAAATTGCAAGTCTCCACGGCAAACACTTTCTTATTGTGTCTTCACTTTTCTCTTCTTTCTTTCTTTCTTTCTTTCTTTCTTTCTTTCTTTCTATGCAAACCTAAAAGAGAATCGAGACCTCTAGTTTTGAGGACACATTAAGTTTACTCAATCAGTAAAACAATGAATGTATCCATCATACCACAAATGACTCCACCATTTGAGTTATGTAATTAATATCTGTTTTTTCGCAAACATTTCTCTGAATTGACTTATAGGCCTATCAGAATCAGAAAGTGTTTCCCTGTGGCCCGTAGGTCTATGAAAATCAAGTGTTACAGTTGTTGTTTTATTTTTTGGGTGGTGGTGGTGGTAGCAGTGGTGATGTTCTAAATATGGCTTTGGCTTGAAAAATAATAATCTTTGTGTGGGCTCTAATCGACAAATACCGAATTCTGAATTAACTACTGCAGACCAACGATCTAGACCACTAAGCTAAGGAAGTTTAAAATGAACAGGGAAGATGTACTTGTGTTCTTGCTGCAGGTACTGCACAAAGAGTTGCATTTCATTCTGTACCATCCTCTGGTTCCAAAGCTTAAAATAAATTATTCTTTGTCAAGTAAGGAACAGTTTGGATGATGGGGAAAGAGGAACTTCGAGTAACTATATTGCACAAACTTCAAACTAGATTTTTCTGCCATCTTTTAAATCGTCTCGAGACTGGTAATGATAATGCTGATCATGATGATAGTGGCAGCAGTGACAATGACGACGATAATGGTAATGACAATGATTACGGTGCTCTAGTTTATGTCAGGTCGTGATCATCGATTTGACATAGTCATCTTTATTATGTTACTCTCATTTGTTTGGGTCAAATACTATTCATAAAATCTATTTTGTTATTGTTGCTTTTATTTGGTTGCAATTTCTGTGAAAATGGCGGGGGGGGGGGCAGGATTCTTGGGAAATCAGCAGCTGAGACATCTTTTTCCGCTGAAAGTAGTGCACATTGCAGTGACAAACGAACAGAGTTGGCAAATTTAAGCAAAATGAAAAACTACCCAGAATGAACATTGAAACATAAAAGAAAACCTTCTGGATCCACTCCAGCAATTGTTGCATCAAAAATACAAATATAAAATGTTTTAACAGAAGAGAAAAACATTTTTTCACCTGTTGTGAGAAACTTTTTTAGTATGCTCACCTCAGTAGGGTTATAGTGCTTGAACACCAAAGTTTTGGTAGGACCAGCATCAGATCTGAAGGCGATTTTTCCAATATCTAAATAAAGAGAGAGACAATTTATATGCCTTGAACTACTGAGAGAGAGAGAGAGAGAGAGAGAGAGAGAGAGAGAGAGAGAGAGAGAGAGTGAGAGAGAGAGGTCTACATACTAGTATCTTTTGTGAAAATCTGAGAGAAATCCAGCTCGTTGACATATAAAAGTCCTATGTAGATTTGGCCTGCACAAATTAATTTGGTATACTCAATTTGGTTCCATGCCCTACTGGTCACCACTGTTTACTTATAATAAGTTTGTTTCTGACCAAACTGTCAATAAATAAACACTTACACATTTACTGAAGCGTATCAAATTGTCAATAAATATAGAACACTTATACACTTACTGAAACAGATCATTGTCAATAAATATAGAACACTCATACACTTACTGAAACAGATCACTGTTAATAAATATAGAACACTTATACACTTATTGAAACAGATCAGTCAATAAATATAGAACACTTATCCATTTACTGAAACAGATCACTGTCAATAAATATAGAACACTTATACATTTACTGAAACAGATCACTGTCAATAAATATAGAACACTTATACATTTACTGAAACAGATCACTGCCAATAAATATAGAACACTTATACACTTACTGAAACAGATCACTGTCAATAAATATTGAACACTTATACACTTAGTGAAACAGATCATTGTCAATAAATATAGAACACTTATACATTTACTGAAACAGATCATTGTCAATAAATATAGAACACTTATACACTTACTGAAACAGATCACTGTCAATAAATATAGAACACTTATACACTTGCTGAAACAGATCACTGTCAATAAATATAGAACACTTATACACTTGCTGAAACAGATCACTGTCAATAAATATAGAACACTTATACATTTACTGAAGCAGACCAAACTGTTAATAAATATAAAACATTTACACATTTACTGAAGCAAACAGATTGAAAAGCCAGAGTCTAATCAACGATTCCTTAGCTCAGCTCTACTCTGACTAGTCTCCGGTAGCCATTGTAAACATTATCATGCAGAAATGAATTCGGACTAAAGTGATCTTGGTTCCCTTTCTAACTAAAGTTTTGTTCTGCAGCTTTTATCTTTACATGTCAGCTTTTAATGATTTAAAATTGAAATGTAGCTTTAAATGGGCACTATATATCCAGTATTGTGCTGGCGAGTTGTGAAACCACCTGCCTATCTACCCATCCATGTATCTACTGTGACAGTGAATATAATACATAAAATAAAATAGAGAATTCTTTTCTATCATATCGAAGTCAAGTTAATAAGTCGATACTAAATCGATTAATTCTATTTTTGTATGAAGTTTTAAAAATTATTGTCCTTAAAATCTGCTTAAAAAGCTTCTATTGTCCACACCAGAAATCAGAGTGGCACCAGGTGGCCAGTGGTCTTAACGCTCACCTTTGCAGATCCCCAACAAGAATCTTTGCTTAGGTTCGAGTCTCATGTAATGTAGAGGCTATCATGTTCTGAAAAATGGCATTAAACCCAAAACAACAACAATCTAAAGTCATATTACGGTGAGAAAGTCACGTGCTTTGAGTAACATTGGAGCGATGCCCAGCAGTACATAATTCATACCAATAACTATCTTGATTAACTGCAGACCAGGCCTCACATGAACTGCATGCAGTCCTCTCATCTAATACCACTTCACATGTACAATACACAACTGACCTGCTGAGGGTAACATATCACACTATAAAATGTATAATATGGAAAGTATACCATTGAATAAACATGTTTATTTTCATTTCCAACTGCCTAGAATAAGGCCCTTCGCACAAGCTTTAACATTGTTAAACACAATATTAAATTTAAAAAATATTTATTAGTAACTTTGCACATGGTTCCCATGGTTTTCTAAAGATAATTTTCAGGTCATTTCCAGGGTTTTTCCAGGATGAAATTAATTTTTTCAAGGTTCACATATGACCATTACTGAATGGAATTAAAGAACATTTTAGATTATAAAATGTGCATTTTCTAAATCGAAAGATGTTTCTCTTTCAAGACTCTCCAAAACACCTAAGTCAGAAAAGATGATCATGTACAAAACCACAAAATGTATCACACGAAACAAGTTTGATTATATTCCTATAAATTGGCATGTAAAGTCATTTCAATGTACAGAATAAAAATTCTAACTTTATTTTGCAGACCTGCATTATGTTGCTAAGTGGGAACAACATAATGAACATAAATTAGTTCTGTTTCCTTTCAAACCTTTAATTCTAATGAATTCTATAGCAATATATATATATATATATATATATATATATATATATATATATATATATATATATATATATGTTATATGAAATAAACATTTACTATCACAGTATGAAAAAAAAACAACAATAAAAGCAAAGTATTATAATCTTATCTTGTAACGAAAAAGTTTAACCCTGAATTTATCTGTGCCAATAAAATCCCAAACAAGATTTTTCAAACAACCTAAACTCCTTAAGACAATTTCATTAAAAATTATTCATATAAAAAAAACATATACATAAGGATTGATTTAAATTTTGACAAAAGACCTTCAAAATTATATACTGTATTGTTGCATAAACAAGGCCTGACTTTTCTGTAAAATCAACTTGTCTTGTAATTCGATAAACCAGCCCCCAAACCTCTATTGATGCAGGGACTAATATCGTTTTTTAATATATATAATACAAGTGATGACAATTTCCCATTTCTTCTGCATTCTATTTAAGATCTGAAATGTTTTAAGCTACATACCCCTGTGTAATAGTTTCGCACCAACGTTTAGCTAAGAGATTTGACATTTTGGACAATAAATTTCGATTACAACGAATAGCAGTCCATTTTCTAATCTGGGTTTCCTCCAAATATTCCACCCCATTTTTCACATTCGGACATTTAGGTTGGGGTGTGGGGTCAGAGCAATTGCAAATAGAAAATTTAGAATTTGCCACCACCGTGCGGTAGTGGCATATGGTAGTCGCTTACCAGCAGGCCTAGAAAATTTAAAAGATTTTATAACGACTTATACCTGCATGAAATCAATAGGAAAATGATTTATTTTCTCAGAAATGGCAAGTATTATAATCATTAATGATGAAACTACAGCATAGATGAAACCTATCCCTGTAGTCGCCATTTGTATTACTAGTCACATGACTTCACAAATCTCAAACAACTACATTGGCAGTCCAATAGTCATGTTATATCAACAACAAGCTCCATTTTAATGTTGTTGTACAAAAATTCAATTATATTAAATGAAAGTCTGACACATTTTGCAAAAACCAGAAAGAACATATAATTCTCAACGTATTTATTTCGAGAACAACAAGAAACCAGTAGCTATCTCTGCAATCTGGCCAGTCAGATTCAACAACAGAGAGCACAGCAACATGGTAGTCACGTGATACAACAAAACTCCATTAGTTGTTCACGGAATATATGCAAAGAATTCTGTGTTCTTTTGTTTTTGTACTCTTATTACAACCGGTATACAGCTTTCATTTAATGTTTTATTTTTTTTCTACAACATTTGAAAATGTTGGTTGTGAGATTTGTGTACTCGTGTGACTAGCAATGCAAATCCGAGTACCAGGTCAAATTTCATGAACGCCGTAGTTTTATCTTCTCTTTCATTAGATTAGCGACATAAAGATTTTAATACTCTCAATTTCTGAGAAAATAAATAATCTTCATATCGATTACATGCAGGTATGACTCAATTTAACAAAGAAATTAACAGCGGCCATCTGGTAAGCGGTTATACTTTGCCACCACCATGTTGGCTTCTTCTCATGCTAGACTGGTTTTCATACCTTCCATGTAATGAAAAATACGAATATTCGCTATCTGTGGGAAACATCTACTAGACGAATCTAATGCACTGAATGTTTGGACTGACTCAACAAATTTGTTTATGGCAAGCACCCAAACGATCCATTATGGTCAGAACTCAATAAATTTAACTCAGGATCAGTTCAGTTACGACTCAATTACGTAACTGTTTCGGACGTCAAGCGGTGGCGGAAAATTCCCGGGTTTTTCCTGACTTTCATCAATATTTTCAAAATTCAAGAACTTTTCTTGGTCGGGAAAAAAAAATTATCATTTCTCCCGACTTTTTCCCCGATTTCCCGGTAGCGTGGGAACCCTGTCTGCAGCATTCATCGCACTGATGTTAGTAAAAAGTTCGTGTGATAGGGTTCGTTAATCATAGTTTGCCGTAGCTGTTTTACACCAACCAAGATATGTACACTCCCCGTCCCATCGATGGAAAATGGGAATGTATTTTAAATTACGATGAAATCATTTGCATGACCTATTATTGTATATACAGGGATAAAATGCTAACAAATGTACTAAGCCTACATAACTATCCAACCATCCAAACTTAAATTGACACAAATCTCTTACAAACTGTATGACGTTTTGTAAAGCGAATGTCGTGCTTTACGTTATACATGTAATAAATTTAATAAATGGGAACATGCAATATAGAGAATCTGCCCCACCCCCTTTAAAGTCATGTTTTACTTTACTACGTTTTACTTTACTAGCGAGGTATTCCTTGGTGTAAGGAAGGGTGAAATCTACCAGTTGCAAAGCTAACCAAATATCTTTGCAACGCTATCAAATTATCCCTACAATGCTACACAATGTTGATGCAGTGGCAATATCAAAATTGCAGCGATATATATATATATATATATATATATATATATATATATATATATATATATATATATATATATATATATATATATA
>JAECUM010020725.1:0-14020 GCA_016617855.1 Megalonaias nervosa | reverse complement strand
TAATGCATTTCTTTCTTTGTAAATTATAAGTCTTATATGAGTGGTATGAAAATAGACTGAATTGTATATTTTAAAAATAATAAAAGCTCTGTGACTTTGCTGTTCGCTGTAAACTCTATAATGTGATCTCTTTTTTCAATTGTCCACACCATACTACGCAAAGTAAAAATGAGTTATTAAATTTTGTGATGTTAAGAAATATATCTACTTGATTTGATACCTGCTGTCATGCTATGGATAAAGAGGCTAGATATCAACGATCTATTGTACACAAAGAATAAATGAAAGTGCCCTAAATTAGTTATCTGCAGTAAAATTCACGATGCAATCTTTCAAACAAACATAATACATAATGTATCCAACATTTTCTCTCTCTCTGCTTTCTGTTGTGTTTCCCATTCATTCAGTTTAAGAGTATATATTGAGATATATCAACTCATGCTGAATGATGAAAATAGTTCAAGCTTTACAGAAAATATTACATATCTTATTACATATTATCTTCATTACAATCCAACAGAAAAATTATATTTATTTGCAGAGAAGTAGTGATTATAATGTTTGCACAAAAACTCAGTGAACAGCTTTGATTATTAACGCATCGTTTCTATATTAATAAGGTCTTTTTATATTTTTCTTTTAATTCGAATGTTTGATTCACAGGCATAGCAGTTGAAGTATACGATAATTCAATGTATTATTTTGAGGACAAAGTGATTGCCTTAGGTCACAAGACTATGTGATGCGTGACATATTACATACTTGTAACATTACAATTTACAATTTTTATTGTAATTCATTTAATGAATTTTTGAAATTGGAAAAATAAAGTTGACAGGGATTTCCTGACCAAATACGATCATCTAATGCAGATGCGAATCTGCACGTGTTGTTCTCAAGCCAGCTAACAAAGTTATTGTATGATCTTTTGTACAATTCTCGATTGTTTAGCTTGTAACAAATATTACATAGCGCATTGCAATCCAAGCAAGGCTCTTCGATACATATGTCTTTAGATATCAGGTAGTGAATAAATCGATCCTCGTCTTCAGCAAGTCTTGTCATAAAATTAGCAAGCTCCTGAACCTTGGAGAAATCAGCGCTGTTAATGTGTCATTCGGCAGAAGAGCGCCGTAGTCAGAATATTCTCGCTGGACAGTAATCAAATCCAACGGAAAGTACTGGAATAATTTTTCAGTTATATAATCCCTGCAAAGGGAATTTTCGAAGCTCAAGTAAAATTTATAATTTTTTCCAATATTATCTATGCATTTGGTGACATTTCTAGAACAGCTTTTTGTGCCACAATTTCCGAAAATATCCACAGGAACATACTTTTGCAAAAGACGAACAAAATTATTTCGTCTGCTGACTGAATTGCAATTGCTTACTATCCATGCTTCGAATTATGTCTTAGAACGAAATATATACCAATAATTACGTTCAGCTGGATAGTAGTTTGTCAACAAAATGCCATATGGATGAGGAATATATGAATCTAGTCGGTAGGTCATCGTCCAGTTGAAAACATAACTCCATTCGCTTCTTTTGAAATGGTTATTATGATAATGAACGGGACTCTCCAGACCATAAAAGATCCATACTTGATTAGGATCGCGTTCTGGTGGCGCAAGCGGTGGATTATGTGGAAAATTGGACGCAGTTACATCGAATACTATAGCATCCACTTCCTCAAGAAGGGAACAGTTATACGTAATAACGCAGTTGCCATGAACACATCTATGTATGTTTATATTGCACAACTCTTCGTCTTCTCCAAACCATGAAGGTCTGTTGTACCAGAGAATCTTTAATAATGCTCTCGTTTTATTTTGTTCTGATATTTCATACACTTGTCCCACATCACCAAACAGTTGAGGTAAATTTACCAACTTATGGTTTCCATGTTTGAAGGGCCTTGAATGATCTTCATCAGTTCCATTGTATTTCATTTGTTTGAAGCTCGGAGAATCATTAGTTGCAGCAGCATTTGGATTATTTCGTTCAGTGAAGGCTGAAAAAAGTCTCTACGGTATAGCGCTCAAAATTATCAGAACACATACGGCACAAACAACACTCGTGAAGAACAGTTTTGCTTGAAAAGAGAGGAAGAAATGTAAAGTAAATTTATTCTGTAATTTGGTGGTGTTTTGTCCACACATTATAAACAGATAAAGTAATGCCGTGATATTATGGATGTATTACACCTAACTATGGAAAATCTTCCCTTTCTGCCTTATGTTAAGTTGCTCATCTCATCGTTAAATAACGATCGATTTTTGGTGTGTCGTTTGCTCATTAGCTATCAAAAACCTATTTTAGCAGTACAATTATCGAGATAGCTACGTGACGCCTTCCCCCAACAATGGAAGTTAAAGTGCTGATATGGCACTTATGTGTTACCAACCATGCACATAACATTATAACATTCAAGGGTGGAGAGGCGAAGATTAACCAAAATAGCCTGGTTTTATCGTACATCCTTTAAATCTGTAATCCTATGCAAAAGTCGTGTATCATCTGTACTTAGCCGTAAAAGGGAAATATCAATGAGCAGCATTATCGTGGAAAAAATTAGTATATCGTTTTATAGCAGACTCTGAGCAGGAAAATGTTGTTCCCTTTTAGTTTCCATGCACTTTAGGTCACATAGCTATTATTTACAAATAAAACGTTTGATATGATCATATGATTGTGTATCTGCCTTTCATTCATGAAGACCAATAAAGGTGCAAAATAGTAAAAGGATAATTACATTTTCATATAATAAGCATATTTAAATATGTCTTATTTTATATCTAAAATTAACTAAAACCAATGCAGATTTATCTTCAAAATGAAAAAGATATTATTGTATTCCTATGTTTGAAAAATTGAACCATTCTAATGTCATCTATAATTTCGAGAATATAATTTCCGTGTGTTATACAACCTCAACGTATATAGTTATTTGGTTTCTGAATAATCTTGAGAACTTTACTAACACTGCAATCACAAGTTGCTGTAGACAAAATTTGATACATTCGTGAATTTGGTTATGCTGCATATTAATATATCAGTTTTTCTAGGGATGGGAATTTTGTGCATACACACAGTTGTACGTATGACACCAATACTGTGACGTATATTAAGTGATTTATTATCGTGTCGCTCTTCAGAGTTGTTTATGATTAGTATTTGGTGCACTACTATGCATTCATATACCTGTTTATAACTAATGGTGAGAAAAAATCATACAAATCTCTAAATAATGAGTGATGTCAAGATGTAGTACTTCTTAATACCCCAATCACATACTACTTGCTGAAATTTTCTACAAAATGCCAACATAACTGTGATCCAAATAGTTTGGCAATACTCTAATCAGTTTTCATAATGATAAAAAATCACTATGAATAGGTTTTGGAAAGCATTTTACCTAGCAAGCCAAGACTTCCTTAACAATGGTCTTGTTCAGATGTTACTGTTTAACATTACATCATCTTTATTGCCTTCTGTAGATTATTGCATGATATGATAAATCAGTATAATATTCACTTGATTACAACCCAAAAACCTTCATAATAAGTATAAAAATACAAGCAAACATTAATATATACAAATAATCATGGAAGTGGGCCAGCTATACAGTCTGATGTCATTTGGAGAATGGTAATAATAGGACATGGAAATCATTTCGTACACATATAATATAAATTGACATATCGTACGACTATCATAACACAGTTCGTCTATGCTATAATGCAGAATATTAAACTCAAAATGTTTACATTAACAACATGTAAAAGTGACGGTGTGACATTAATTAACTATTTCGCTTCCTAGGCTTGCGAATAGAGAAATCAAATCCAGACAACACTGTATTTACTTGTGGTCAATTATTTTAGTGATTTGGATTATTCTCCAGAATGGTATTGGTTTAGTCAGTTTCAAGTTTGATTTTCAATGTTCTTATTCGAGATTAAAAGAGGCAACCAAGTGATTGATACAGTTTATCCATATTTGTACAAAATACTTGTGCAATAATTATATATCAACTTCACAGAAATTTAATATCTCATATGGTAAAGAAGAATATAATGATAATGATGATGATTATGCTTATTATCATTATTATTATTATTATTATTATTATTATTATTATTATTATTATTATTATTTTTGCTGTAGACAAAAGAGGAAGATGATGACAAATAAAATGATGATTATTACGATGCAAAACATTTCCTCGTTTGTTCTTGTAAAATATCTATTTTTGTTGTTATCTTTCCATCGATTAGTGTACAATGACTTCGTTAGTTAAGACTTAAATGCGGCATATCAAGTGAAATCTGCATCAACTACAACTTTCATATAACTGCTAAAATGATACATAATAATAATATAATAGTAATAGTACTATTAGTGCTGTTATCATCATCATTAGTATCATTTTCATAATTGTGGTATTTTATATTTCTTTTCCACTCATTTCATTTGCAAATCACATTATCCAGCTATGTGAGACCTTCGGGATTGAAACCTGCATATATGTAGCTCATTTTATAATTACCCATTCATAATGATTAGTTTAACACATTCATAACCTTGTATACTGTATTATGTTCTAGCATATGGCAATTATGATAAACTGGAAAATATTGTAATTTCCATGGAGAAAATTTTATAAAGATATATATCTAGAAAGGTAATTTCAAAAGAAACACATGCAAAGAAGCCATATGTACAATTTCAACCAGTGAAATAAAACTTATACATCGTTAGACACTAAATTTTACATAGGCAATTAATTAAACACTTTCGCACCTTTCTTGCATACTAGCAGGTCTCTTTTTTATTATTGGTTTGGTTTTAGGAATACCCTTCCGCAGATCGACAAGTTGATTTTTTCATTCATAATATTGTTATAACTTGAATCTGTTATTTATTTGTAGACAATGTTTATATTCAATAAGAATCTGAATCAACGTCATGTGCATCGTTGAGGTAGCAGATGCTAGGCATGACGAATACCGGGGAATATGCAGCATGGGAAATAAACTGTTCTACCTTAGATAATAACGGAGCAACCTCATTGCCTAGATTACTTCATTCTTATCGCTGAAATAGATTTAAGAATATTCTCGGAAATAAATTCTCCTAATTTAATTTGCATGGTTAACATCCATAAGTCAAGCAAGTTTGATGGAAATATAATATCTTTCTGTATTGATGTAAAGCGTATTCACAGGTAACAGGTTGTTTCAAGTGAAGGATACTATCTAATTGAAAGGTATTTACTGGCTGTGGATTGAAATGAACATCTGCATACAACATATTGGCTCTTCAGACAAATTTTGTCTCCGTGATACGATGTGTTTGCTAACTCAAACCTTTTTAAATGGGATGTAAATAGAAACTTTTATACAGTACGTTCCGAGAGTTTCTTTCTTTAAAACCAGCAATTTATTTTATATATGCATTCTCTCTACAACTAAGGAAATAATTACTATTTTCATGAGTTACGCTACCTTAATACTATTGCCGGCAAGATTATAAATAGCGTATAACTTACAGTTGGTAGATGTATACATGTGCTTTGTGGGTTGACAACATACCGTTCTGAAGAAAGTAAAAGAAAGCAGTGTTTATCCACTACGAAAATCAAATGCATGTATATCATGATTCCTGTTTCCTGGTCATATACTTTCTTTTATAAGCATTAGCACTAAACACGTGGCTAAGACAGAAGCATTATATTCCCAATCATATAGAAAATAGTGACAAATTTGCAGAAATAATATATTTTGTATTCAAGAATGCATGTGCGAACATTAACATTTTTAGTTATTTAAATATGTGCAGATCATATAGCAAATATAGTTCATCATGAAAAATAATCGGGATATGAATTTCATGACATCTAGATATTATCACAGAATGGGGGAATGTAGTGTTTCCTTCTCATGTTATAACGCCCCTACCCCAATTATGAATGGGTATATTTATCGGTTATTTACGATACAAACTGAACAGAACATTAGCAGCAGGGAGGGTGAACCCTACAACTTTTTGCCTGAACCGTTAAGTAAAAATAAAATAACAAAAATAAGGTCAATAACGATAAACCGAGCCTTCTAACTATATTATTACCGTATGGTTTAAAAAACGAATAATAAATCGTTTGGGTTAGCTCACCTTCGTTATTTTATTTTTGACTTTTGTTATAGTGCGTTTAGTTTACTTACCGGGTTACTCAATTTTTGTCATTCACCCTCCCCGCTGCTATGAATTTATCCAGATCAGCTATTGCATGTATATACATGAAGTGAGTCATACATAATATAGGCTTTCAAACATGTACTGAGATAGGTATGCGTACCGATTTTTCAAGGACGTGTGTGGTAGTTCAAACAATAGCTGTGTTTATCGCCGCGGAGATAGGTATTTGTGTGCAGTTTATTTCCGTGCTTTAATTTTAAATATAATACATTTTAATCGGTTCATACATATAAATGGCCAAATATCTTAATAAAATTATAAATATTTATTTATTTGTAAAATCAGATATCAAATGCTATTGCACAATAACCACATATAATAATTTCTAAAACGTATATTTGTAGTCGAGTTCGTTAGCTCAATGCTAAAGTTGTTGGAAACTTTAACACTGATGTTTGCGGTTCGACCCCAGATCTCGCCGAGATGGGTCCGGGTCCCCGGGTCGCCCACGTCTTTTAATAAGTGGGGGGGGAGGCATCCCCTGAGATTTCGATAAAACCACCACGTATCTCGTGGTCGGATTCCATTTTGGAATTCTACCCCGGGGTTTCGTGGGGGTTTTATCGAAATCGCAATGCCTAGACAACCTTCTGAATTGCTAATATTTCGCTTTCGTCGATTAGAAATTCGCCGGGAGGTGTGTCTATGCAAATTTGCCCCCCCCCCTAAAATAATCAGTAGTATACCTTGAGCTCTCTACCCCATGGAAGAGCCCCCAAATAAACATCCAGAAATGGTGTTAGCCAAAAGAAACAGAACATGGGCGTGCCGCATAATACGTCATAAGAGAGAACGACAATGTAAGGACCCCATGAAAGTCACACAGGCTATCGAGGGGCCCCATTGAAGGGTAACCGCTAGGATCTACTGATTATTTTTGATAAATTAAAATACAGACAAACATGCATACATACAGACATACATAGAAAGGGGAGATAATTCTCTAGCAGAGGAGGAGCAGAGTTATCGCGCTTTATTAAGCATTTTTGGTGATTTCAAATTCAATTAAATATCTATTATAAATATTATTTGATAATGAATATTGGAGAACCACACTCAGCTAGATTAGCACGAGAAAGACTAGAGGCAATTAGAAAATATTTACCTGTTCGTGATGCTGTCAAGCAACAATTACAAGAACGACAGGAATCTCAAGTTGAGTTTGAGGAGGATACAAAACAATTATTTAAACCAATTACAGAGACAACAAAACCACTTCTGCCTGTGTTAGAGAACACCGCAGAGGCGACCGGCAAAATAGCAAAACGAACCAAGAAAACGAAGAAACTTCTGCGTGATCTTCCTGTCGAAATAGCTGCTGCGTTGCCACCATCTGAAACGTTTTATGATGCACAAACGCCAGAGCCTGAAGAACCAGAACTAGAACCTAAAAAATCAAAATCAGCACGGGTTAGAGTTAACGTATCTGACAAACTCACTGATGTTGCTATTAATGAAATCAAAGCGATTAAAAATGTAAACCAATTAGCTGTAAGTGCGGTTAGGGGTTTTGATAATCGGAGAAATTTATTAAAACCTGATCATGTAAATGACACTATTGATCGTGAATCGTGGTACAAATGGATATTTCGTATCCATTATGGATTTGATCAAGCTAGACACAACGATCAGAGATTTATTGACTATAATGATGCGATTAATAACTATATCACATTTACGCAGTTAACACCACAACAACAAGAACAATTACGACAGCAGGAAAAAGCGAAACGATCACAACAACAATCAGCTCCTTCAACATCTGCATTACAACCTTCATCTTCTAGACAAAGTAAAAAGGACGAAGAAAAAGGATTACAAGAAGAACTAAAAGAATTAGGCTTTTTAGAATCTTCTACTGGAAGTGGCTTTAGTAATTATGGTAGTGGCCTCGTTACTCATTGTCCTAACAACATCCTTGCCGACGTTGAACGACTAGAAATTCTCATTGGAGGAAAACGAGCTGGTAATAATTCTCCAGAAATAATTAATGAAGCGACTGATATTTGCAGACGATTATTTACAGGCGGTATCATGGACGTTGATGTTTATCAGTCTCTTATTAATGAAATTGCCGATGACTACTACAGCGACTAAGTATATAATTAAATACAATTACTATAATAAAATGATCTTATATAGTACTCAACGTAGACCAACTATGGTCAGGGTAATAAATTCACGATTACCAGTATACAAGACAACCTACGGAGATGGACTAGGTGATGTTGTTCAGGGTCTATTTAGAAGGATAGCCCCAAAAGCAATACCGATCGCAAAGCAACTAGGAATGAAAGCTATTGATGTTGTTCGTGAAAAAGGTATTGGTGCTATAGGTAATGTTGCTAGTAAAGCATTTTCAGCGATTAAAGATAGACTAGCACGATTAATACGCAGACCTGCGGTCCGACCTCAACCTGTAAAATTACCTAGTACAGAAGTTATGCCTGCAAATGTCAGTAAAATAATAAATCAAATTGCTAATCAAAAACTAGCGGAGTTGGCTGATGTGCCTTTATCAGAAAAAGAAAAAAATATAACCGCTAGTCTGATAGCAGGAAGTGGTCTCACTTCCCGAAGTAGTCTTCGTTTTAGACGATAATAATTATAATAAAGATGTTCAAGCGCATATCTGATCCCGCATTTGACATGGACGCACCAGTACTTAAAGATTTGTCTGTGCATGATTATCAATATTATTCTTATGACGCTCGAATTCCAGATCAGCGTGGACGAATTGAATTACAAGTTCAGGATACAAGTAGGTATTTCTTACCCGCTGAGGCTTTTATTGAAGTAGAAGGTGAAATTTTAAATATCGCTAATCCTGCAGCACCAGTAGCATATGGAGCTGAAGTTAGGGTTGGTTTTGTTAATAATGGTATTATGGCGTTATTTGACAGCGCAACGTACATGATTGACGGAAAAATATTGAATCTATTCAGAACGACGTCGACGTTGCAACAACAATACTTGGTCTTGCAAGATATAGTGATGATTATTCAAGATCAATTGGTCCATCAATGATGTTTGTAAAGGATACTTCTAACTACCCTGATAACAGACAATATGATATAAGACGACCGAGAAATAATGCCAACAACGCTGACGCTGACTTGTGGCCTGTGGTTCATGGTGCTAATCCAGAATTTAACTTAGGATTTGCAGCACGTCGAGCAATGTTGCGTGGTGAAAGAAGAACGTTTTCATGTTCAATTCCATTGTCACATATCTTTGGATTCTGTAGAAATGTCAGAAAAGTCATTTTCGGGGCTAAGCATACAGTTGTACTTGTACGAAAAGCAACCGACAACGATGCATTATGGAGACCCATTGGTGATCCTGGCAAAGTAATTCTGACAAAACTTTCATTGTGGATGCCGGTGATGACTCCATCAATAACTGAAGAAGATCGTCTACTCTCTTTTATGAATCAAGGTGGGAAATCAGCATTATCGTGGTTAACAATGACCACAGATGTTGTTCAGAGTAATATTAATGGTTTATTTACATGGCAAATAGCTTCTCAGCAAGGTGTTTCTGCGCCACGATATATATTTATTGCATTTCAAGATGCTACACGGGTGGATGATCAAACACGTAGTATTATGATATTTGATAATCTTGGTGTTTCCGAAGTTTCCTTAAGAATAAATGGACATCAAGAACCATCCGAAGATATTTTATTGAATTTTGAACAAAATCATGTAGCACGTGTATATCATCGTCTAATGACGTTCATGGGACGTGATCAAAATGTTGATACTGGTTTACAAATATCACAATTGGATTTTACAACCTTATACCCAATTTATTACTTTTCGCTCGAACATTTAGATTTAACCAGACAGTCAGTAGTCGATATACACTTTCGAGCTCGTATGACAATAAGAGCTATTGCCAATTACAGAGCAATTGCTGTCATACTCAGCGATAAATCGATGTTAATTGAAGGTGCTGGTGGACGAATGAGAGTCGTTGATGCTCCAGTAGAAAACATGTAATTAGATCATTTATAAATATTATAATGTCGTATAATAACGTTAGTGTTAGTCTAACTCCTGGTCAGATTAAAAAGATACAATCAGCATCAAAAAATAACTGTGGATTAAAAATATTGCTAAAGAAAGATCAGATGAGCGGCTCAAATAAATTATCTCTTACGGAACGTCAGCTCGGGCATTTCAATGAAGCCAAAAAATCAAATAAAGGTATAAAACTTAATCTTTCTGTGGGTGCCGTTAAAGATATCATTAAGACGGGTGGTATATTTCCACTTCTTGCTGCTATACCAGCATTTATAGCCGCTGCAGCTCCAGCTGTTGCAAAAGCAGCTGCATTAGGTGCTGTTGGAACTGCTGCTGGAATGGCATTAAAGAAAGCAACTGGACAAGGAATAAAACGAAAACCAAAAAAAAAGGGAAGGGGTCTAAGATTACCAGGGACCCCACATTGGTACGGAAAAGGCCTAAGATTACCAGGGACAGTTTACTGATATCTCCTATGTCCAATTTTGATTTACTAGATGCTGCTAAAAAATTAAAAATAAAAAACTTCAGAGGTGGTTTCATGCGTGATCAATTACCAAAACAACCAAATAACATTGAAACCGGTATTATTAATCTCGATAAAAATTCTGGTCCAGGCACGCATTGGGTCGGATATGCAATTGATCCACGTGGAATTATTTATTTTGATTCATATGGACTATCTCCACCAAAAGAATTCTTAAAGTATATTAGCGGCTATCAAAGTATTCCAATATGGTATTCAACGTTACCAACACAAACATTAACCGATCCACCAATATGTGGTCGAGAAGTACTTAACGTACTTGATGCTATATCAAAATCAACAAACCCACCCCACAAAGTTGTACATGAATATACTACGACGTCATATTTAAACAGACATTAGTAAATATAATGGTGGATATTTATGGAAGATCTTCCCGTAGAGGTCATCAGGGTGATTTATCTAAATACGCAACTCTCGATCAACTCAGAAATGAAATTGATGATTTATTAAATATAACCAGTGTGGATGAAAATGAAGTAGTTCTTTTTCAGGATAAAGAAGGACGATTAAAAACTAGTAATATACAACTTCCAGATGTACTTATACGAGTTCCCACCGCGGTTGTTAATAATATAGTTACTTTTACTGATCAGGGTAAAATACAAGATCCCGGTACGTCAGTCAGCGATTATATTAAGAAAGCTGGTGATTCATTTACAGGTAGCATTATTATGAATCAAAATAAAATTATAGACCTTGGAAACCCAACCGCAGATACAGACGCAGCAACAAAAAAATATGTCGACGATCAAGAATCTAAGTACGTATTGACCAACGGCGGTATAATGCGTGCATTTCTCGACATGAATAATAATGGCATTAATAATCTTAGAACACCAGAATATAATTTTGATGCTGCGACGAAGAAATACGTTGATGATAAGGAAATTCCTATCGGGAATGAAATAACCACATTAAAAACTAATTATGATAATCTTGCAGAAACTCTTACTAAACATATAGAACTGTTCTTAAATTTTCGTAGAAATGTAAACAAACCCATTAAAGATTTTTTTGGTGATTCACCAACCGTTGACATAAAACTAGCCGACATTAACACGAAACTCAATGATATTGCCAGTGGAATACCTAATATGGTTCAAAAAACTAATCTGATTAAAATTCCACACGGACAAATTAAAAATATCGTATACACAGTAGCATCAGGACAATCAACATGGACACCACAAAATAATACTATCAAATATACCGCAGAAGTTACAGGTATTTACAGGCTGTCCGTATTTAGTGATGAAAGATTTGTTATAATTAACAGATATATATTGCGTCATTCAACTGATTCTCTCTCTGGGGTTGTATCTATATTGTTAAGAAAAGATGTTGAAGAAATATTTATACTGAGAATATATGATCAAACAATAACCTCAGAGCCTTATTGGTGGCATATGGAATTTGTGGCTGAAACACCGCAATTAATCACTTAATATAATAATAATGGATCAACCTCAGTCTCGCATTGACATTCAACGTTACAGATGCAATCAAGTATGTGAGCGTCTCACTAAACTAAATAATTTTATCGACTATTATAACAAGAAAATAAAAAAATACAAAAGACGTATAGTTGTTGTTGATGTAGTTGTTTACTCGGTTTCTGCTGTTATTATTGGAACAGGATTATTATTATCAACATTGACGATGACAGCACCTACTGTTATAACCATTATTGTTTCAGCATCAACGACTATTGCTGGAGTTCTCGGTATTATAACCAAAAAGATACATACTTGTACAAATGCTAAATTGCACGATTATATGATTAAATTACATACAGTAGCAGAGGCATGTTCTAAATTATCCTTGTATATTTCTTCGTGTGTTAGTGATGGTGAAATATCTGATACTGAATTCGCGATGATGATGAAAACTTATGATGACGTTTTTAAGGTGATCGCTAATGATTTTAACGAATTAAATAACAACAATAATAATAATGACAGACAGGGAGTTACTTCAGCAGATCGTTACTAATACAACTCCGTCAAAAACTACTATGATATCGTTAAGTTCGACCAATCCTGAGTTTAGTGTCAATTTTCCAAACGCAATTCCTGCAAAAGAAATAGCATTAGCACAATTGCGAGTTTATTATAGCTGGCCCAATATTAGATCAAAACCATTTGGTGGACTACAGCCAAATAATTCATTAATATTCGCTAATAAGAATAAACCTGATGGAACTCCTGATTGGCAAATAGTTTCTATTCCAACGGGCAGTTATCAAATAGAACAGATTAATGACGAGTTTCAGCGCAGAATTAAATCTATTACAGGAAAAGAATCAAAAATAGCAATTACTGTCTACGAACCAACACTATCTGCGGTTATTGAAATAAATTCCCCTGATTACTCCGTAGATATTTATCAAAGTTCGATCAGATCAGTGTTAGGATGGCCTGATGTTCCACCTGTTTATAATGGAGTTTCAGAACCAAAAATAGAAGAATTTAAAAAAAAAAAAAAAAAATTCATTAAAGATCCAGAATATCGAGGAAAACAACCATGGAGTAATAATACAAGATTTGGATTTCCAAACGAAGATAGATATTACTTTACCGATTTTGACGGTAAAAGAATCCCCAAGTTGAATAAAGCATTATTTATTGTTAACATAGACACCAGGACGAAGATTAGTTACTATACTGTTGATGTAAGATTTATTAAATATTTTTTAGATACTCTTAAACCTGAATACGATAAAACGTTTAATGATTTAAGAAATTTACTTATTTCATTATCACAACATTATAATGAAAGTGTAAAGCAACAAATAATTGAGTCAATAAAACATTTAAATGGTATCTTGTTCGATTTATACATCGTCAACCGAAGTATTATAAACACCGCGACTAAACTCGATGGAAATCGTTACACAAATCCAGAATCTAAACAAGTATTTCTTAATCATTATAAAATAACAGAAAAAGATTTACAAACATTTGTTATACCAGATTTAAATAACGCTGAAATGAAGAAATCATTAAATGATCTTATTGAAGAACACTTTAAAAGAATATGTGAATCATGGAAAAAATAGCCCCACCACCGGTTATACTAAAACATAATAACAATCCCTTTGGTGCCGGACGTCATATATCGCCAGGCATTGTAAATATAACAACAACAATTGCAGTCAATCTGGTATGTGACGTAATTGGTG
>JAECUM010020724.1:0-26196 GCA_016617855.1 Megalonaias nervosa | reverse complement strand
TATATATATATAATCACACCCTCCAGAACTTAGCTTCGACGTAACATTTTGATATAGAGGACGTTAGTGGCCTTGACACAGTCTACTTACGCCGGAAGTAGAAAGGAAGTCCGGTTATACCTCTGTTTAATTCTAAGCCGGAGGTAGAAGGGAAGTCTGGTTATTCCTCTGTTTAATTCTAAGCCGGAAGTAGAGGGGAAGTCTGGTTATATCTCAGTTTAATTTTCTAAGCAGGAACACTCCGTTTTCTTCCTTTTCTGTAACTGGTTCCTTACATCTTATAGAAGTTAACCAAATCCCTCATAGTTGTCAGTTTGGTTGATCACTTTGAATTGTCCAAACTTTCGCCTTATTTATGCTCACAAGGTTGGAGAGAATTTAGAACTTTCAACCCCGCTGATTTCTAACGTTTCTTTCCTGAAAATCAAATTGTTAATTTAAGGTCAATCGGAAAAACTCCATCCAACTCAACAGCGCCACCAGTCCGAGTCGGTGGAGGTGGGTGGGTGGGTGGTGACAATTGTCTTTAGTGCTTTTCTATGTAATTTTGATTTTTATTATTAAGGCAGGCAACAGAGATAAAAAAAGACACACACACACACACACAAAAAAAAACGATCAGATCTCATGCCCTTCAATTATTGAGTGACCGTTAGGGGGTAGGCAATATTAGTAACAACTCTACCCGCATGCGAAACTGTAAACCGTTCAACTCATGGGCGTTTTACCCTAACTTAACCCTAATGTAAAGGAGATGATAAAACTGCACAAGAGACAGATTTAACTGAAATATTTAATTTCGAACAGAGCAAATATGTTGGAATATTTTATATATATTGTTTAAAAATTGTCTAAAAATGTTCCAAATACTACAGCTCAAACACAACATAAACTAAATCATTTGGATCAATTATCGATTTTATAGTGGGTGGGGTGATTATTTTCCAATCTACAATTATATACTTTGCATCACAAGTGATTACTTCCACCATTTTTTCTCCGAATAATCTTTTAATTAAATATATTTATTTCAAATAGATATTACAAAGGTTGTACTGTACACGAAAGATAGGCTACTTTTTAAACAAAGTGAAAATATGTTGTTTTTTGTTGTTGATAATTTATAAAGTTCTCGCCGTAATGCCGCTTGTTTAGACTAGCCAAGTGGATGTGGTTAATAAACCAAATGTAAGAGTTATCTAGTTAGAATCCCAGCTGATTTTGTATTTCTCAAATCGTCGCAATTAACATTTTATTCAAAGAAAAATAAATGATTCATTGTGCATATGTTTTTGTTTTTTAAATTTAAAAAAATATGCAAATAAGATTGTGATGGATACAGTAGACATTTGTCTTACTTTTTGTAAATGCAATATGTGTACAACCTTATTACATTTGCACGTGCTTTCTAACGAGTGTGAAAAGGGCTATAAATAGACCTTACACGTCATGTGCTGGTTTGCTCATGCGAACACATTTTATTTCTTGACACCTCTTGGACCCCTAGACATGAAAAGCTAGTAGACCTTTGAGGTGACAAGACAATTTTTCAATAAACGTAGGCTTCTTCTGTTATTCACCTAAACTCCGATTTACACGACAGGCATGTTTGTGTTTGGTGTATTAAGAAACAAAGATTCACTTATACTGGCCGTACCATATAACAGTTCCTAACCTCCACCCGATTGGCTGTTCCGATGAGCCTTAAACGCATTGGTCTAAACAATAGACTGGCTCGTGCTTTAAAATGGCACTGCCACTTTGAGTTTTGTAAAGGATATCATTTTACCGTCAAACATCAAAGCATGTTACAATGGGATAACAAAGTTACTATCATCACATGGGAGAAATGACAATACATCAAGCTGGATTTATATATCAGGTGTTTATATTACTGAGTGTGACATTAACTCCTGTTCATGCATGGTAAGTTAAAGAGCATTCGTTTTTGAAAGACTATACTCCAAATAAGATATATTTTTACTACAATGAAACCAGTAGAAAAGTTTTTTCGCTAGAAAATATTATGGCTACTAGTAAGTAAAGATTATGGGTATGTTGTATTAATGCATTGACATGGACTCACGTCAATTAAGTGGCAGATCATCAATCGAGTTGATTTCCTGCCCCCGGGGTGTGGGACTAAATAGATACATACAATTTCCCTAGAACAAATATTCAGAATTTACAGTTATCCTTTATTCTTGTCTTCCTGTGTGGTTTTTTTTTTTTGGGGGGGGGGGGGGGGTTGGAGGGGGGAAATCTCATTTATTTATCTATCAAAATATAACTGTTAATAGGAGAAAGTTCATTTGACTTACCACCGCATGCTGGAATATGTGAGAAAATTAAATAAGGAGTATTTTAAATGAATTTTAAAAGTTGCTAAATATAACAAAATATTTGACAAAGCCAATATGTGGAAAATTTTAATCTCGCACAGGTACATTACTAAATAAAATAAAACCTTTATATACAAAAACGCGAAATCAAACACTTATTTGTTGTTAAGGTTAAATGTGTATTTATATTTTCACGAAAGAAAGGAAAGGATATAAAGTCAGTCATTTCTAGAGTAAACTTCTTACTCATGCCATACAGAGAAAGAAAAATTAGTATACTTATATATATATATATATATATATATATATATATATATATATATATATATATATATATATATATATATATATATATATATAGTCACGAATAATATACCAAGAGTACTTATGACAGCATAGTCTTCAAGATCTTGGTCAAAGTCAGGGCTAAATTTAGCCAGGATAATTATCTTTTATTGTTTTGATCCTATTTAAATTTAGATAGAATCTTTAAACTCTGATTTTAATGGAAAATGTCAGCATTTTCGACAAGAAACAAATGGAAAGATCATACCAATAAAAAAACAACTGCATCGTTGATTGAAATTTGGCATGCGATAAGTATAGTACGTAGGACTTTTATCTGGTGTCTTTTTAGAGAAATGTCGGTGCTCGTCCAATTAATGAAATACCGAAGACAATACCGAAATGTAGCTTTTCGAAACCCCGTCACTTCCACAGCGCATTCTATCTGACTGAATTAGTTCGCTTTTTGAACCACAATCCGACTGTATTGTAGTTTCTAAACTCGCGTTTGTGGAATAAGAAAAAGAAAGATGAAGAAGCAAAGATGAAAGGGCGTTCTTGTTTCATTCGTCCGTGGAATCACACGTACGTGTATGCCTTTGGTACATCCTCTTGTATTTCTCAGAGATATAGGTTAGAAAAGTATGTCGTATTTGGAATATGCTTGTGGATGTAAGTAATAATTGTGTCTTCTGTTTTGATCCGTTTCCGTGTGGTGTGATTGGGAAATAAAGTTGGTAGGTGGAGGGTGGGTTGTGCATGAACAAAACAACGCGCAGGGGTCGGATACTTACTGTTAGCTTCCATTTTTATAGTTTCTTATCGGTTTTTATCGACAATTCGGAGAAACAGATTCTGTGATTAAACTGCATTATACCTAGATGAATCTTCTGTAACGCGTAATTTTAGTCTCTCTCTCTCTCTCTCTCTCTCTCTCTCTCTCTCTATATATATATATATATATATATATATATATATATATATATATATATATATATATATATATACACACGCATCCGGCACTTTACGGGTCTAAAGGAATCTCATTAAGGATTGCCAACCAATGTGACTTTGTGGGAAGGTTTAGCTCATATTCCTTATCACAGATTCATCGTGTCTTTGCCGAGTTCTTCTAACAAAGAACACTTCTGATATTCGTTACACTACGAAGATAAAAGATATTATCAGAAGCTATAAGCTAATTGTCACCAAGGCTTTGTGAAGTGGTGGGCTAAATACCTTGAGTGATTTTACACGGTAAATTAATTACATAATGCCATTAGGATCATACAGAGAAAAAACTACTTTATCCAGAGGACATTGATATCGCAGCGATAACGTACTTGCTTTACATCTCTCTGTCAGGGGTTCGATACCCGATCTTGGCAAGTGAGAAGGTGAGGGGTTACCTATTCGATTATGTTTGGAATTCTCCACGTTAGATATAATATTATGTACACGTATGAGTCCTTGAGAATACATCAGAAAGCTGGCGTAAAATATTTAGCATAGAAACAGAAAAAAGTAGAAAAGGATGAAAGCGAAAATCGTCGAAATTATTTTGCAATAATTAATTTTTCATAGCGGATTTTCATAAGGCACCTTTCTTCAAGTATTAATGACCATAGAAATAGTTATAGCTGTCTTGATTTGCTGTCACAGGAAGAAGTATAAAAGATACTCAATAGAAATTGTTTTGATGTATTTGATTATTCATTATTTCTTTTTCTGTCATACGCCATTTATTGCTTAATCCGCCCTTCAAGACTATTAGAAGTGCCCATTATGACCACGTAACTCAAATTGAGACGAAACTAAGATAATTGTGAACAATTAAATTTAGAATTCGGACCAAAAGAACTGGAATAATTATTTCGATACGAAAGAAATTTCTTTTGATGTTATTTTAATGTAAATTATTATCTCAAGTCCACAATATCTCAGTTTTGTAGTTTTTCTTTTTCATCTTCATCATTTCTGATCTGATGGAAATTATAAGCAACCAAACGTGATTTTTGGAACTGTGTATGAAATATTGTTGTTGCAGGTCTTTGAATAACATCCTTTCGATAGTGCCTAGGCTCATCGACGACAGTCATAACAAAGCGAACAAGACGACACTGAATTTGGTAAGAAATATGTAATCCATCCTTAATTTATCTACCTTTTAATTATCATCATTACTGCTAATTCTGCATTATTATTATATTATTATTATTATTATTATTATTATTATTATTATTACTGTCACACACACACACACACACACACACACACACACACATATATATATATATATATATATATATATATATATATATATATATATATATATATATATATATATATATCTGCATGTAAGTATGCAATTTGGTTTTATTGCCCTAATTTTCTTTCCTTGTGAAGAAGCCTTTAGTATTCATCACATAATAATTTGTCGAGTTCCGATTGGTTAAGAACGTGGACCTATTGCTGGACAAAACGCATTTCACTATGGCTCCCGTGGATATTATACATAGTCGTGGTCGCCACATTAGCTCCAGCGGGTAATACTGCCACGCGTTAAATTCATATGAAGTCATATTACGTCATGCGCGATATTAAATATATTACTGGCTTCTACATCAGAAACTGCTCTCGTAGAATGTTTTGATGGGGTGTAGTACCCCATGCTGACAACCCCGTTACACTTCCAGTGAATATGAGACCTCAGATGACTCTAATTCTCCATCTTAGTGAATGTACGGTGTGTGTGTGTGTGTGTGTGTGTGTGTGTGTGTGTGTGTGTGTGTGATTTGGCTTTTTAACGTAGCTTTAACAATTTTTCAGTCATATCGCTACGATGTCCGCTGTGTGACAGTTTATAGTGATGTCTAGCACTGGGGCATGATGCTGCAGACATGTAGCATCATGTCCCACCCAGTCACATTACCCTGACACCAGTCCGACCAGTCCTCACACTAACCTCTTAATGCTGAGCGCTAAGAGAGGCAGCTGTTAGTACCATTTTTATAAGTCTTTGGTATGACTCGGCCTGGGTTTGAACTGGCGACCTCCCACATCCCAGGCGGACGCTCTAACCACTAGACCACCGGTAGTACGGAACGTCGCACTTTTTGGGGCACAATGCACCTCACCGATGTGAAGCTACCGACCAATTATTTCAGTTTAAAGTGAGATTTCCAACTAATCCTTATGTGAATGACGTCACTATTGTGATAATGACTTCACTGACTAACCAGGTGGGAGACACAGATTTTACTAGTTATCTGCCTACGATACTGGCTTGCCAGTTTAGATCGGGCACGAGCAAATATAGTGTCCTATCCTTTGATTATCGCACTACACGCCGGACAACACTGCAGGAGAACAGTTCTTATGAGATATAGTAATAGTACAATAGTATATAACGAGAGTGTTGAAAAACAAATCGCAATATTTTAGCAAAACTGTCAAATCATGATAGGTGCCCCTTTTATCATACCTTCACACACGTATATCGGAATACAAGAAATATAATCTTCGGAAATATGCCTTCAGGAATCAGGTATATTATTATGAATGAACAGGGATAGGCCTCAAACCTAGATATTTGATCTTCTGGAACTATTTTATCTCAGTATGATGTTTTCTTAGTGCCTGTATTGTTTACGGATCCCGAAAGAGCCCCTATGTTTAGCCCTCAAATACAGCCTCTCTCATCTCATCTGCTCGCTCCGTCAAATACACAGACGTTGCAGACTGAGACTAATTATCTGGCTTTTCTATTTATTAGCAGCAGCATCAATGATCTTTAGATGCGATAATATCTGGATTTTATCCTACAACAATAATGTGGGCTTTTTTTCCCCTTTGTTTAATCATACAACCATATCAATGGTTATGTTAAACCATACAACAAAATCAATGGTTATGTTAAATCATACAACAAAATCAGTAGTTATATTAAATCATACTACAAAATCAATGGTTAAATACCAAAATAACAGTTCAGTATGATAACTTTATCAAAAAGCGGTTAGAAATGGATAACACAATTAGACAATGATTCAACGACAAGAACTCTTCAAGACAAAATATTTAAAGGTGAATAGATTCAAACACCATCCATTATTTTGGGTACACTCGATATGAGTATCATTTTTGATTTATGAAATAGTGTGAAATCAGTGTTTGATCTTTTTAAAACAGGAAACCGAGAAGATTAATTACTGTAGAAAAATACATTTGTAACTGTATTATCTCATTTTCGTCGAAGACGGATGATAAATCTTTCGTCTCAGTATTTCCTTTCACTAACAGCAATGGTTCTTTTTCAAGGGCAGGGTTGCGTTCAGATTTAACGACAATCAATACATACAAATTAAGTTGTATCAAGACGGACATTTGCATAGTTCTGAATATTTTATTACATCTTTTTGGGTACCTAGAAACTGTCGATAAATTTAACATCTATTGATAGACAAAATAACGTACTTTGTAATAATCTGCAGCTCCACGTGCAGCACGCAGGACGTCTGCAGATATATGCCTGCGACGTAACACAGGTAAATAATAGTGACCCTCAAAATGTCGGAGAAGAACAATTTTGCTACTGAACAAACAACGTACCATAAGATCCGGGCGCTCTTAAGGTACTGATATCAAGTCCAATTTTGATAAATTTTACCGATGTAATTCACTATCATATCTAACAAGGTTGAGGTGGTTTCATGGATTTAAAGACTGTCGCGAATCGATTGAAGACGTTCTGCTAGACAGTTGTCAGCGATTGGTGAGCGAGAAGTGGCTGCTATGGCGGGACTAGTTGATAAAAATGCACGATACAGATTGGAAAATATTACTATTAACACAGTCATTACGGGGAAAATTGAAGCTGCGTGCTTGGATGGGCTATCACATGACGTTATACTGGGATGTCGTTATGTGTTGCCGTAACCGAACCCCAAAACCTGCACACCGACGCCGGTGAGTGCTGTGGAAACCAGGTCCAAGAGTCGACAGACAAAACCGACGCCGATGGAAGTTACGTCAACACAGGTTAGTAATGTACTTCCGGCCGAGTTGAGGAAGCTTCAGCAGGAAGGCGCAACTCGGGCGCATTTGCATCAATACTCTGCTGAAGGAACGGAGAAAGAAACCCCGACTGGCGCGGTAGTTCGTGTAAGAAGGGGATCTTGTGTCGCCACGCCAGGAAAGGAAACGAACACTTCAAGCAGGTCGTCGTGCCAAAGGGGAAGTAAGGTGAAGTGTTAAAGCTCACGCATGAAAGTCTCATGGGAGGATACATGGGAATTGCCAAGAGGCGTGATCGTCTTTTCAAGGAATTCTACTGGCCAGGGGTCCAGGGAGATGTTAAGCGGTTCTGTCTCTCCTGTGACAAGTGTCAGAGAATGCCACCGAAAACGGACCATCGACCCGTCCCCTTGGGGAGTACACCCCTTATCAATGAACCATTTCGACGCGTCGCGATGGATTTGATCGGACCGATAAAACCCCGCGTCGTCGCAAGGAAATCGGTATATTTTAACGGTCGTAGATTACGTTACACGCTATCCGGAGGCTGTCGCGTTGCGTAATATTGATTAGGAAACCGTTGCTGAAGCGCTGCTTGGGATTTGGTCAAGAGTCGGAGTGCCCGACGAGAGCCTGACCGATCAAGGGACACAATTCGTGAGTCGCGTGATGGGAGAGGTGAACCAACTGATTTTGATTAAGCACCTCACGACTACACCGTATCATCTCCAATGTAACGGACTGGTCGATCGGTTTAAGGGACTCTGAAAAACACACTTAAGAATGTGTGAAGGCCGTTCAAAGATTGGGATCGGTATATTCCTGCCATGCTTTTCGCATATCGGGAAGTACCACAAGTGAGTTTAGGGTTTTCTCCCTTTGAACTCTTGTATGGAAGGACCGTATGTGACCCAATCGCCCTACTGAGACAGCTGTGGACAGACGATCACGCTGTCGAAGAGGTACGTACTACCTATCAGTACGTCGCGGATCTGCGAAACAGACTGGAAGAAGTTTGTAACCTCGCAAAGGAGAACCTCAAGCGAGCGAAGTAGTGTCAGGCGAAGTACTACAACAAGCGCTCGAAACCATGCCAGTATGAAGTAGGGGACAACGTGTTGTTGCTGTTGTCCCAAGAACACAACAAGCTGCAGGTTTCTTGGAGGGGGCCGTACGTCGTAACCGGGAAGGTCGGGGTCAAACCTATCGGATACGGCTACTGACTAAGGAGAAACTGTACCATGCTAATCTCCTTAAGAAATACCGAGAAAGAGAGACCGCCAGCGATTTTGTCGTAGCCACGATCGTCATCGAGGACACCTAAGGCGATACGAAAGGTGCCGAGCTGTCCATTAACGAGACATAGAGGGCTGAGACACCCACTGACGTGGAGTGTGACCCCATGTTGACTGCGGAGCAGCGGGAAGAGATAAAGACGTTTCTGGCAGGGTGTTCCGATGTGCATACGGAAATAACCAGTAGAACGTCACTTGTCGAGTTCGGGTTGAAGCTGGTGTACGAGCGGCCAATCCAGCGGAAACCCTTCCCTTTGCCCCACGCAAAACGACAAGTGGTAAAAGAAGAGATCGAGTAGATGATTGTTCTTGGAGTAATCGAACCCGCCGATTCTCCGTACAGCTCTCCTGTAGTCTTAGTACAGAAGAAGGATGGCACCCATTGGTTTTGTGTCGACTACCGGAAGCAATTTCAAGTCGAAATGCTACCTGACCCAGAATATATTTTCACTTCTGTCTTTAAAGCGAAATAGTTTTCGAAGTTGGATTTGTCCAAGGGCTATTGGCAAATTCCGGTAAGGGAGGAGGATAGGGCAAAGCTCGCTTTTGCTACTCCCGACGGAACTTACCAGTGGTTAGTCATGCCGTTCGGAGTCCAGAATGCGCCCAGCGCCTTCGCTTGAATGATGCGGCAGTTGTTGGAACCTTTGCGCGATAGGGGTGTTCACAACTTCATGGATGATCTCTTGCAAGCCACAGAGACGTGAGGTGAGCACCTTGCTCTTCTATCTGACGTTTTGGAACGGCTACGTCAAGCGGGATTGTCGGCTCGCCCTTCCAAATGTCACCTTGGGTTCCGGACGTTGGACTATTTGGGACACACCCTGAATCAAGGAACGCTGTCCCCAGATAGGTCGAAAGTGGAGCAGCTGAGAAACGCTGGCCGCCCCACCACGAAAACTGAGGTGAGGCCATTCCTGGGATTATGTGGCCAATTTCAGTGCGAGGCCATTCCTCGGAGGTATGTGGCCAATTTCAGTGCGATTGCGGTGTCGTTGTCTGACCTGACCAAGAAACGGGCCCCGAGGCCCCGAGTAAAGTTATTTGGACGGATGCGTGTGAGCACGCTTTCCTAACGCTGAAGGATAGGCTGACGTTGTTGTACGTCTACTGGATCTATTTAAAGACTTTGTGCTCCGCACTGATGCGTGTGACACGGGCCTAGGAGTAGTACTACTGCAAGAGCACGAGGGGATGCTTTTCCCGTCGCTTACGACAGTCGAAAACTGCTGCCGAGAAGAACTACTCCATATCGGAGAGGGAATGCCTCGGAATCGTGTTCGGGATATCACGGTTCGAGCGGTACTTATACGGGCGGAAGTTCATATTGGAGACCGACCACCAACCCCTCGCCTATCTCGCGCAGGCGAAGTTGTCGAATGGAAGCTTGATGCGATGGTCGCTGTTCTTACAGAAGTACCAGATGCAGATCAGATACGTGAAAGGAACCGAGAATGTAGGCGCCGATTTCATGAGCAGGAGCGCTGAAATGGCGTAGATCGCGCAGTAGATAACGTATGTTGTGTGTATATTCGTGTCTGTTGTCAGCGTATAGCGCCGTTGAGATTTTGTTCTTTTATTGCGTGTAGTGACGCGCATTTGCATTTGGAGCAATTTTGGGGAAATAAAATCCCGATTTTATTCTCAAGCTTTGGGGTGAGGGTGGGGTGGGGTGTCACGTTTGCTCAGCTTAGCTATCAAGTCGTGTATAAACTGGGGTATTACTGCGACTATGTGTTTGATGTCTAAACATTACCGCAGGCTAGTGTTAACCCCTTATGCAAGGTTAACGTGACGCGCCGGATATTGGAGTTGGCGTAGGCGATCGCTTGCATCATTTGACAAAGGCTTATAGTATTCACACCTCGTGGGTTCGATCCCCGGTCGAGTCATACCAAAGACTTACAAAAATGGTACTAACAGCTGCCTCGCTTGGCGCTCAGCATTAAGAGGTTAGTGTTAGGACTGGTCGGCCTGGTGTCAGGATAATGTGACTGGTGGGACATCATGCTACATGTCTGCGGCATGATGCCCCAGTGCTAGACATCACTATAAACTGCCACACTGCAGACATCGTAGCGATATGACTGAAAAATTGTTAAAGCTACGTTAAAAAACATAATCACATCACATCACCTAGGTGTTAAACAGTTGTTTAGAGATCCAAGGAAGCCCGCAGGGTGAGCGGAGCGTGTTCTCATCAGTCGCCACGGGGACAGACAGCGAAAGGATTGTCCGGTAAGTTGACTGGATCGGGATCCAATCGGAACTGAGATAGAGTGTGTGATTACAATTTAGATACGAATTATAACTTCGTAATTCGCAAGCAGAAGGGTTAGTAGACGCCTGGACAGATGGCTGAGAGATAGGGTTACTCCTAGAAGCCACTCGTAATTTGGCATTAAAACTTAGAGAGGTAGATTCTAAGGGAAGAAAAGCTTCGGAAAGGAAGCTTTTTGGGGACAGAACTTCCGGTTCAGTTGAGTCCCGAGTCTCTTTGAGGGGAGACGGAAGTGAGACTAGCAGAGCAGTCGGAGTCGACAAAGGTTTAGTCAGCGGAGAGAAGGTGGATAGAAGTTGGATGAGGAGGAGAAGTAGTCTGGAGGAGAAAGTAGAGGAGGAGGAGAAGGAGTATAGAGAGTCGAGGAGGAGGAGAAGGAATTTGGAGAAAGTCGGGGAGGAAGAGGAGAAGGAATTGAGAGGAATAGGAGAGAAGAATACACAGATGAGAAGAATACAAGGACAGATGGAAATCTATCTCAAACTACGAATTAAGTGATGCAATAGGCTATTAAAGGGTCGAGCGGAAGGAGTGTACTTGGGAAATTTGAATCATTTGACTATTGAATTATTATTAAATTGTTATTCATTGAATTTCACCCTTTTTTGTATATTTAATCATTTAACCGTCGGCATTGCTGAGTGGGGGCTCGGAGCTGTACATCTATCTTTCACTAATTCAACTTCCAACCAAAATCGCGCCTAGGAGGGACTTATATTATAATTTAAATAAAATATTGGGAGCACCCCACCCCGATCCAACCAATCCCCCACAACCAAATCCTCACAGTGGGGGCATCCTTCACATAGAGCTTAGGTAACCCCAGTTAACTCTTTGGGTATTCATCCCTAATGAGTTGTACTTAAAAAAAACGCAACAATTACTCTTCGAGTAACGATTCCCCTTAACATTACGCCATTTCCACGTATTTCGCATAGGGGAAACAAACAGGGAAAAAAATGTAGAAACTCGTTGCCGTCAATTTTGTTTCTCGATCATTTCTTCAAACATGGATGTGTAATGTGATTACAAATGTTAACTTTAAACATCAGTCCTAGGCTGTTATATAATGTTCACTGCTTGAACTACTTCACTGAGATATTCCAGGTAACTACAGGCTTTAATCTATTCGATGTTGACTTCGGTATGCTAACTATTGGGACCAAGGCCAATCTAATCTCAACTGGATTTTGTCTTGAAATGTGCCAACTACAGCTAGCCATTGGAGTTATAAAATTATTAAATAAATATATAAATAAATTACGCTGTACTTCTAGCAGGCTTGCGTACACGTTTTTGAAATAGTCAAAGTAAACGATGCATTGAATCCTTGGGGGGGGGGGGGGGATTTAACGCCTTTTCAGCTTACGATAGGTTATACATGGCGAGCACTATATTTGGTGAAGGAAGAACCCGGCAAAAAACCCGGAAAGAACCACCGCTCCAAGGGAAACTTCTGGAAAGCGTTCTCACTTATCCACTTTGTCCGACCCCAAGACTCGAACTCAGGCAGACAGAAGTGAAGTGTCAGTGATCTGTAAAGTAGAGTGCCTAAGACCATTCAGCTACCCGGGGGCACAGCAAGTCTCTATTATCTCTGGGGTCAAACTTTAGGGACGTTGGTAATGAAGGAACACGTTATTCGTAGAGTTTTAAAAATTTAATGGCCATGATGCCTTTTTGTATAAGTTATATGGTATGATATATACATCGTTATTGTTTGTAATACTGTGAAAACTGTTTTTAAATATTAATAGCTCATCCAATCGGAGCCATAGTGGATATTTGTTGCTAACAACTTTACATAAACAACGAACTCCACCATGGAAACCAAGTCGTCTGTAACTAAAAATGACTCACGAATACCACCACCTATATCTCGTATTCTAATCAAATAAACCCCATTCCCATACCCCTCCCCCGGGCTATGTAGCATCGCTAAAAGAGTGATCAGGATAATCGCCATCCTATATGATATTACCTATATGGGATATGAGAGGTTCAATTTCAGAAGTTCCTGACCCTGCAGCCAAAGCGAGAGATTTAATTTCCCAGCATTTGCCGACGAGCAGTTAAGATTGAAGATAGAGTAATTCAATCAAAGAAATAAACATTATGTTTGTTTCTGGTAGATTTTTGTACACGAGACAGCCGATTCGGTCATTATTCGTTGCTCATTGAAATACGACACGGCAAGCTCAAGAATGTAATTGTTAAGTTAGTGCTGAATTGTAAACGCTTATTTTGTTTTCGTCAGCTACATTGTTTATTACACGAAAAAGAGGCGAGATACCAGAAACACGTAACATATTTTGAAACTATTTCGGTAACTGAGACTTATTAGGTATTGCTTGTTTTAAATAAAAGCATTCCGAATGAGTTATTGAAGGCGAAGTTCAACCAGGGTAACAATGGTGCATAGTTATTAATGTAACTGCTCGTAGTCATGTGATGAAATTATCCATCGGATATTTTTTGTTTTACTCCTGGCTCATGTTTATATCTTGAATTGTTTCCGTTAATTCGTTGGAAAATGAATTGAATATATTGATTACATCAATTGAACATAATTTACCCCTCATAGAATTTGAACCCAACCTCTCTCTCTCTCTCTCTCTCTCTCTCTCTCTCTCTCTCTCTCTCTCTCTCTCAGACACACAGACACACACACAGACACACACACACACACACACATTTATGATGATTAAAGAAAGAGAAGGCAAAAATTGTGGAAATGAAAAGACTTTCTAAGTTTGCATCTACAGAAAGATAGGATCTTAGAAAGGTGAAGACTGTTCGGTCAAGTCCTGGAATGAAAATGCCTCGAGTTCTCAACATGTCTAGCTTGTATGAAAAAAAGAAAAAGAAAAGAAGACTGAGCAATTAAAATGACAGTATCCGAAATGTGTCCTTTCTTTTCGTGTGATCCTTTGTTTGTTGCTAGTAAACATCAAAACGTCGCCTACTTCATGGAGTGGAAACACACACACACACACACACACACACACACACACACTATAAAGATGTACGTATTCATAGTTATCATGTTTGTAAACAAATTTAAAACTGCAGTTTTAGAGCCTGGCTGTAGGGATGTAATTTCTGATCCGTTTTTGGTTTTATTAGAGATTATAGGGTGTAAATTATTACAATATTAATGGTACCACCTTGATCAGACCTAATTATTATCTAAGCAATTCAGACATTTCACTAAATGATGCTATATTCGGACATATCACTTAGATACTGTGGGGCTCCGGATGGCCGAGTGGTCTAAAGTGCTCTCCATTACCAGTCACTGCCATCTGACCGCTGTCCACATGGGTTCGAGTCTCAGGCTCAGCCAAATGTCGGCATGCGAGAAAACTTGCCAGTAGCTTCCCGTGGGTCGGTGGTTCTTACTGGGGTTTTCCCAATTATAATGGTCGTGGTGTATAGCAGATAGTGTGCTGAAAAATGGCATTAAATCAACAACAACTCACTTAGATTTGACGGACATAAACCGAAGCGTCAATTGGTCCCGAGGTTAATGTTATCCATATGGCGCAGATCACGTGCTTAATGTGTTGACATGTAGCGTAAGGACAATGGTCTGTGCCTGGAACACACCAGACTATGGATATATCATTCCGGGTATTCACTGTTATCCAGTCATCCGGATAATTGGATTTTCATCGTTTGTCACCTATGCCGACTGAATCTGTCTACATTGTTTGACCCACACGCACGCAGGTCATGATCCGGTGTGATTGATAGGCTAAATTAGGAGCAAAAATTCTGGCACCCCATCCCGGTATTTTTAGTGAGATAAATCGTATAGCGAGTTCACACTAATTGTCGCTCTAATATTGTCTAACATTGCTTCATTTTTTTGTTGTTTTGTTTCTGTTTATTCCTGTAGGATATAATCATTTTTTTCTCTACATACAACTTACTCAAAATTCGATGACTGGAGTTTTACATGTATATCCTTTAGCTTGATAAATCAAAGAACCGAAGATACTGAATTCATATACACGTGGAACCTCTTCCAGCTACCCACATAATTAGAGCAATTAAAGTTTAAATTATAGAAGAATGCACACCGCTCCGGTGGCCTAAGTGGTTAGAGGGTCAGCGTCGGATGTTGGAAGTTGCAGGATCCAACCCCGGGCGAGCCATACCAAAGACTTATAGTAGAGGTACTATCAGCTGCCTTGCTTGGCGCTCAGCATTAGGAGTATTAGCGTTGATACTGGTCGGCTGTGGGTGAGGCATGATGCTACATGTCTGCGGCATTATGCTCCACTGGTAGACATCATTATAAACTGCCACAGTGCTGACATTGTATCGTAGCGATATGACTGAAAAATTGTTAAAGTTAGGTTAAAAAGCTCTCTCTCTCTCTCTCTCTCTCTCTCTCTCTCTCACACACACACACACACACACACACACACACACACACACAGAAGCATCCAGCCACACAGCAGCATGGCCTCATGCTTTTCCAAGAAGCATGCTCCATTTCTGAGATCGTTGTTCCAACTGGAAAAAGGAACACTCCCCCCCCCAATTCATAACGATTAATCAACCTGAATTGGGATAGTAAAGTGACATGATACACATAAATGAAGTGGCATAGCTAGCGCACTTACAATGTGTCACGATGTGAAGAGAGCACGTGCTAAATTTTGAACAGTGTTCATAAATGAAGTGGCATAGCTAGCGCACTTACAATGTGTCACGATGTGAAGAGAGCACGTGCTAAATTTTGAACAGTGTTAGTTAGTACTTGAGAATGCCTAGATTTAGTCCTGAAGTGCATTCCCGTACGGAAGGGCGTTATCACATAATTCCACGACTTTCTTTGTTAGCGAGGGACAAAATGATCTTATGCTAATAATCAACAGAGTTAATTCCCCCTTTTCACACAGTAATGCGCTGTTTTGAGTCAAATACTTATGACATTATGCAAATGAATAATTTCTCTGAACTAAGTACATACCTGCCTATGTATGTTTGTATGCATGTATGTATGTATGTATGTATGTATGTATGTATGTATGTATGTATGTATGTATGTATGTATGTATGTGTATATGCAGGTAGGTAGATAGGTAGGTGGGCGGTTGATTGGGTGGGTAGGTAGGTAGGCAGGCTGATCGGCAGGAAGTTAGGTGGGTAGAAAGTTGATGCATCTTAATTTTTTTCTTCTTTAAAATAAGACAGTAAGTCGATCATGAATCCCTGTTAGAACTTCAATACAGAAGTACGCTGTTATCAATGAGCACAGGGGTAGATTGGAAGGGGGTCGGAACTTGCGTTTCCCTCCCCAACCCACCTACAATGAACGAGAAACGACCAGATCGTTGCATGGAGTAACAGTTCTTTACTGTTTGCTGGTTAACAATATGACCTGAAAACACTTATAATGTTTGAGCATCTGGCCACCATCTGGGTTTCCGCACCACATACCCTTGCCTACTTGTGTTTTCACCCAACCCCCACCCATCAACGATATTACTGGATCTACCAATGGAGCACATGATTGAAAAAAACAGCTGAAAGTCATACCCCATTTAGGCTCTGCACATGCAATAGCTATGGGTTACAGAGTCTTTTCTGTAAAACAAATCATAGTAAAATAAGACATATGAAAGATATGCGTGTTCTACAAGTACCAGTCATTGTTGCAGGGTTATCTGCGCCTGAAGGACAGCGTGGCGTACGGGGTGATGAAAGCATTAGAGGAGTGCCAATACCAGTTTGAATGGGACCTCTGGAACTGTTCCGAGACGCCTGCTTCCTTATTCTCCAGGAGCAACCGCATTAAAGGTACAAGACACGGTCATTTGATTTTCAAGGGGATGAGGGATGGAATTTGTTTCATGTTCCGACGATTTATAAATGTGTTGCTCTGATTTACCCATATCCTCCCAGCCCACACAATCTGTCAATATTGTCCTTACTGCCAGGTAAAAATGACAGTGGATGATAAAGGTCACGCAAAGAAAAACATGCAATGTTCTCACAAAAGATATCGCGTTCCTACAAGAAAGCTTCGTTGAAACAATAAATGCTTTAGTGGCTTATTAAGGTCGGCAAATCAAATAAAATGTTCATGTTTCCACAATGTACTGCATCCCACCAGAAAGCTATCTTGTTCCCTCTAGAAATATGACAGTGGCTTATTAAAATCTTGCACAATAAGAAATTATAACCATGTCACGAGTAAATATTTTGTTCCCACAATACAGCTATCTTATTCCCATAATTAAATATCGCTTCCCATAATAGAAGCCGTGTTGACTGTAATAAAAATATCGCATTTTGTCAGGACAGTTATATTATTCGTATGAGAAAATATCGCAATGTTTACTCAAGGGAAAGTGATAATCTGTGTTTTTCTTGTTATGACCTTAATCAGGTGCCATATTAATTTTTATTGGAGCAAGATAGCTTTATTGTAGGAACGCGGTATTTGCTTGTGAGAAAGTGATACGCTGCCATAAAAAACACTCTCTACCCCCTTCCCAAAAAAGGAGACCCCCAAACAATATACCGCACTTAGAAAGGGAACAACATTTCTGACTAGAAAATAAACCCCGTCCGCCAGGACATCTAATAATTAAGTTCTATTTAACACACGCAGATTAATTCTGATCTGGTCAGCTCACGTGGGCTGGTACGATGGGTCTCATCTTCGCTAGCCAAGGTTCCGATATGTTAACCCTGTAGATAGGGTTAACATATCGGAGCCTTGGTTAACGAAGATGGATGGGTCTATGGGCAAGCATTTCACAACTGTAACCTTGGTATGATGGGTCTATGGGCAAGCATTTCACAACTGTAGCCACGGTATGATGGGTCTCTGGGCAAGCATTTCACAACTGCAGCCTCGGTATGATGGTTATCTAGACAAGGCATTTCACAGCTGTAGCCTCGGTATGATAGGTCTATGGGCAAGGCATTTTACAACTATAGCCTTGGCACTATATAGCCTTTCATGTGTTGAATAGTGTATTCTATTGCCAAAACATATACGAATATAATTCACTCTCTCCAGGCTATCTTCATGCTCTGGACCTCATCAAGTAGGACTTCATTTATGCCCTGTCAATAGAGAAAAATGTTCACTTCCCTTCCTTTTCACAATGTATTCTTTTTATTAGGTTCCTTCTTCTTCTTCTGGTTTAATTGTAAAAAATATGTTTCTTCATGTTATTTTCTTATTTTCACGAATCAGCTTCAGGTTTTTTTTACTATCCGCGAGCTCGAAATTATTACAATATCAACGTTATGAAATCTTATTGACTATAAAAATTCCTTTAAAATCACACTTTCTCTTTTCGTTTCTTTACCTTGTGGTTGTAGCAGACCGTGAGCTTGCCTTCCTTCATGCCATCGGATCGGCAGGAGTAATGTATGTGGTAACCAAGAACTGCAGTCAAGGAATGCAGGAAGCCTGCAGCTGTGATGTGAGCAGAAATGGACTTTTAGGTAAAGGGTATTTTTACAATTATGTAATTTATCACCTGTCATTGTTGTCTTTCATGGTATCAAAGTAGTGATACGTTCATCTGCATGTGTGCAGATGCCTCGTCTCTGCATTTTTCGTATAGCTCCATCAATTTGAGTTATTGTTGTTGTTGTAGGGTTTTACGCCATTTTTCAGCACAAGATAGGCTATACATGGCGGCGAGTATAAATGGTTTAGGAAGAACCCGGGAAAACCCCAGAAAGAACCACTGACACGAGAAGCTACTGGCAAGCTTTGTCACATACACACATTAGCCGAACCCGAAACTCGAACCCACGCAGAGAGAGGTGAGATGGCAATGATCCTCAACGGCGAGCTCTTTAGACCACTCGGCGACTTGGGACCCCAACTTTAATTATAACAAAGACTTGAAATATTGAGGGTTGTAGAGCTTGGAAAGTTTGTGTCTTAAAAATTCGTCTTGGCACAATTTATTTGAGGACATTCGAGTGAAAAGGGATACGATTTTGACGAGGGGATTGTGTTAAATCTCCAAATATGACAATTTTCATAAACAAAATATAAAGATTCCATAACAAATTGGTAAATTTATAACTTCATTGAAGATGATACATGTTTTAGCGACTTGTAACATGATTGGACATGATACATGTTATAGCGACTTGTAACATCTTTGGACATGATATATGTTATATCGACTTATAATATCATTGGATATAGTTTGCTTCGATATTTCTTCAAATGAAATTATTTCGAGCAAACGATTAGATTTTTATTTCCCTTATAATTTGCAGGAGGTTCTGACTGGAAGTGGGGAGGGTGTAGTGATAACATAGGTTTTGGAGAGCACATATCTAGACACGTGTTTTCAACAACTGACACGGGACGTGATGCTCATGCAGCCATGACAACGCACAATAAGCAAGTAGGAATTCAGGTAGACACACATAATAGTTTTATTCTTCATTGAATCGCTTGCTGTCTTTGAATTAAATGGTTTGCATATATGCAATACTTATATAGTATTCACCTAATAGTGCATTAGGTGGTTGTAGGATGTAACACTGATATCGATCAGTTAAATCAATATGACTCGATTCGTCTATATCTATATCGGTTTTTCTGTCTGTCTTTTTATTTTTAATATAGAATGTTCTGGACCAGGAGATACAGAGATGAAGACATTAGAGATATACATACGTGTATCCTCTCCTTCACTCAGTGAACCAATATATATATATATATATATATATATATATATATATATATATATATATATATATATATATATATATATATATATATATATATATGGACAAAGACAGACATACAGATGGTTGAATGGATGAGTAGATGGATAACGGGTCTGCCAAGATTACAAACTATTATCAAAATAGTTAAATAGTTAATTCTTGTTAGTTAAATTATGAATTGGATCACAGACTGATCAAATATAATTCACCTTTCAAGTATTTTGCACCCTTTTCCACATTCAATCCAATCAAAATGATTGATTAATTGACCATTAGCAATAACATACATGTACATTTCAAAGCTAGCAGCTGTATTGAAACGTTAAGCTAAGATGACAGGAGTTGCGTAATGCCAGTTAGACCTATAGAATAGCACGGAATTACTTATTATACTAAACGCACTTTTAAATTTATTACAGAGAATAAACTAAAATAAAACTCTGACATGAATACGTCTTGAAAAATTATGTGTAAACATATACAAATATAGCAGATTCCGACATAAAGACATCAAAGACGCTTTGATACGACAAAGGTTAATTGAATACTTTATTTGGAGGCTAACCACGATATCGCGAACTTAGATGAAAGAAGTAACGACTGTAGCTTGATCGAGACTTTAGAAAAAAAACGTATAATAGTTTTAAAAAAATAACCACAAAAAATTAAAAAATTCCGATAATTCTGTACGTTTTCTTTACAATAAAATGTTCGCACTTCGACAACATCTTTATAACTTTAAAATGCTGATGTTGTGGGCGACGTAAAATAATTAATCGTATGTTCTTATATGAATTTTGTTACTTAGTTTTGACCTCTGACCACTTTGTTTAACATGTCTATAAATATAATCTAGTATGCAAAGCCCAGGTTAGCATGACTTGTACAAATACGAAGTATCCGTAGAGGATCTTTTGAAAAATATCACTGTTCGGGCAATGGTCACAAATTACATTAGGGAACTTTAAAATTTCAAGCAATTATCACAGCTACCAGGATATTTATTGTTCTCTTTTTATTTTTATTTTCTGAAGTACTTGGAGATATCCCGGCAATCAATTATTCCTTGTTTGAGATTGTTCTGTCATATAGATAGAATGCAAGGAAAAGTAAGACTAATCCATTCGAATTAAAATAGTCTGATTACTCATTAATGACTCTCACAAGTTCAGCTGGAAATCTCGTATATGACGTACTAGAGCTAATTGAATTAATTAATGTATAAAACAAAATTTAAAGTTATGTATTCCGATTTTGAGATCTAAGGCCCACAGTCCTGAAAAAAAATGTTTGAAACTATTCATGTGAAAATTCTACTGAGATCTTTTTAATTGGAGATCATTTTGTCAAGAATTTCGTAAAAAAGACGTTTGGTGAGGAACGAAGTATAAAACCATAAGTAGTATGCTCAGTGCAAAGGCCTGTCATGTACACAGTATGACACACATGGCCAAGTGAGAGGCCTATCATGTAGGCAGTATGACACAAATGGCCAAGTGAGAAGCCTATCATGTACGCAGTAAGACACACATTGCCAAGTGACAGGCCTATCGTGTACGTAGTATGACACACATAGCCATGTGACAGGCTATCATGTACGCAGTTAAACACATGGCCAAGTGACAGGCCTATCATGTACGTTGTATGACACACATGGACAAGTGACAGGCTATCATGTACGCAGTAAGACAATTGGCCAAGTGACAGGCCTATCATTTACGCTGCATGACACAAGTTCAGTTGGAAATCTCGTACAGGACGTACTAGAGCTAAATTGAATTAATTAATGTATGAAACAAAATTTAAAGTTATGTATTCTGAGTTTGGGTTCTAAGGCCCACAGTCCTGCAAAAAAAATGTTTGAAACTATTCATGTTAAAATTCTACTGAGACCTTTATAATTGGAGATCATTTTGTCAAGAATTTCGTAAAAAGGACGTTTGGTGAGGAACGAAGTATAAAACCAGAAGTAGTATGCTCAGTGCAAAGGCCTATCATGTACACAGTATGACACACATGGCCAAGTGAGAGGCCTATCATGTAGGCAGTGTGACACACATGGTCAAGTGAGAAGCCTATCATGTACGCAGTAAGACACACATTGCCAAGTGACAGGCCTATCATGTACGCAGTATGACATACATAGCCATGTGACAGGCTATCATGTACGCAGTAAAACACATGGCCAAGTGACAGGCCTATCATGTACGTTGTTTGACACACATGGACAAGTGACAGGCTATCATGTACGCAGTAAGACAATCGGCCAAGTGACAGGCCTATCATTTACGCTGCATGACACAAGTTCAGTTGGAAATCTCGTACAGGACGTACTAGAGCTGATTGAATTAATTAATGTACGAAACAAAATTTAAAGTTATGTATTCTGAGTTTGGGTTCTAAGGCCCACAGTCCTGCAAAAAAAATGTTTGAAACTATTCATGTTAAAATTCTTCTGAGATCTTTTTAATTGGAGATCATTTTGTCAAGAATCTCGTAAAAAAGACGTTTAGTGAGGAAATTTTTTCAATTAGCTCTCGTACATCATATAAGAGATTTCCAGCTGAACTTGTGTCACGCAGCGTAAGTGATAGGACTGTCACTTGACCATGTGTCTTACTGCGTACATGATAGCCTGTCACTTGGCTATTTGTGTCATACAGCATAAATGATAGGCTTGTCACTTGGCCATGTGTGTCATACAGCGTACATGATAGGCCTGTCACTTGGCCATGTGTTTTACTGCGTGCATGATAGCCTGTTACATGGCTATGTGTGTCATACTGCGTACATGATAGATCTGTCCGTTGGCCATGTGTGTCATTCTGCGTACATGATAGGCCTATCATGTACACAGTATGACACACATAGCCAAGTGACAGGCCTATCATGTAGACAGTATGACACACATGGCCAAGTGACAGGCCTATCATGTGCGCAGTAAGACACATGGCCAAGTGGCAGGCCTATCATGTACGCTGTATGACACAGGGCCAAGTGACAGGCCCATACTGTACGTAGTATGACACACATGGTCAAGTGACAGGCCTATCATGTGCGCAGTATAACACTAACACACACACATGTCCAAGTTACAGGCCTATCATGTACGTAGTATGACACACATGGCTAAGTGACAGGTCTATCATGCACGCATTATCACACACACACACACACACACACACACACACACACACACACACACACACACACACACACACATGGCCAACGGAGTAACTCTTTAATAATACGAAAGAACGCCATTATCAAACTTATTCGAGACCTTCAAAATATTTAGCATTATACAAAATATGATCGGAATCCATAACTAGTAAAATAAAGTTTTCTGCAAGGAAATGTAAAATTTTGCAAGTGGACCAGTTAGTCAGTTTTAAATAGTAAGGGATTATAATTTTAAAAAGATACTGGAACTCATATATTGCTAAACACATATATTACTAAAAGTTTGGGTCAGAATTTGAGGAGAGGAAGTAACAATTGCAGGTGCTGGTAGACGGGAGGATGTACAGACAACTCAGTTTAATAGGACCTTTTCATTTCCTGTAGCCCCCCCCCCCCTAAATAGGAACATGTCCAAAGATTATATGCTGTGAAAATTCATTGAGAGTTTATCTCTAAACATGCTTGTGAATGTGTATTGATATTTTCACGGAGTAAAATCTCTGCAAACGTCGATAGCAAGTTGCATTTCACTTAAATAAGGATTTAATTTTTTAGCCTATCTTTTATGTGACTAGGTGAAGAAATGAATACCTGAAAAAATAATTTATAGGTTATTGTGTGTGTGTGTGTGTGTGTGTGTGTGTGTGTGTGTGGTCTAATATCCCAGGTCTAGACCAGAACCAACTAGTCCACCTGAGACTGTACACGTAATCAGCTACTTTAACTTCGTATCAGTTACCACTTCTTCAAATATCACACATATTTAAATATGCTTTAAACTCAATAACTGCTAAAGATGGTGTATTTTAGGCTAATTCAGGCTGGTGTTTTGAGTACATGGGAATAGGCATTTTTGTTAGCTGTGTGTTTAGATCATGAATAATTTCCATAAATATGATATTCAAATAATTTGCAGCCACAATACATGAAAGTAATATAGAGGCATGCCAAAATTCTCTCCATTGTGCATGTTGCAAATGCAAACAAATTCACCTTACGACTGTCACTCTCTCAGAAGTTCATAATATCTGCCGAGTGCTCCACCATTACAATTGTCACTCTCTCAGAAGTTCATAATATCTGCCGAGTGCCCCCACCATTACAACTGTCACTCTCTCAGAAGTTCATAATATCTGCCGAGTGCCCCCACCATTACAACTGTCACTCTCTCAGAAGTTCATAATATCTGCCGAGTGCCCTCACCATTACAACTGTCACTCTCTCAGAAGTTCATAATATCTGTCGAGTGCCCCCACCATTACAACTGTCACTCTCTCAGAAGTTCATAATATCTGCCGAGTGCCCTCACCATTACAACTGTCACTCTCTCAGAAGTTCATAATATCTGCCGAGTGCCCTCACCATTACAACTGTCACTCTCTCAGAAGTTCATAATATCTGTCGAGTGCCCCCACCACATTCCTACTTCATCACATACGCGTCAGAAGAATGTTTGAAATGGCAGCATCGAAAACAAAACAGCACGATTCCGACAATGTTGAGTTCATGGAGGAAAAAATGAGTATATAATGATTGAAGATTTATAATGTAGTTTTAAGTTGATTCTGTATATTTTATTACAGATCTCTTTGTTCCATCAGCACAAAAACCCTTACTTACTTTGTATGTGTTGTGCAGTATTTATAGATTACTAAATTTGTGTGGAAAAATTTGAACGAATTTTTCTGAGCAATAATGCAAGACCTTGGGAGTGCAGTATTACTCAGAAAAAAAAAAAAAACGAGTTCATATTTGTCCATGCAAATGGAGTAACCTTTATATTATATACTCATTTTGCTTTTCTACCTAAGACTGAGTAATAGAAGGAACACACTACGCACGCGCATTGAAATTTTTTTTTTTCAGTTGGTCTGGAATGGAGAGATTTTGTATTTCTGTCGATTCAGCTTAAATTCCGATTGTCTAGTTGTGATGGACTGGATTTATTAGCTGGGTCAGTTCCGTACCATGTACATGTATTTATCCTTGATGCAGCTGCATTTGTGTTTCTGTTCTGTCATTGATTGTTCATAATCACTATGTGGGAAAATATGAATTCTTTTAATTAAAATTCTCAGAAAGACGCGGGATTAAAATGTTGTTTGCTAGGGAATATCATATTCATTTTGTTTTGAGTGCAGTAAGGAGAATGCAATTTCTGTTGGAAATGCAGTGGAAATTACAGTACAATTTCGCGGTGTGGATCAATTTTTGGAACCCATGTCATTCTGATTAGCAGAAATTAACAAAGAAAGTACATTTAGAGGAAATTCAAGATGCTAAAAAGGTAAGTATATTTATTGTCATTGTTATTACCAGCTAAAGATGACATATATTTATACCCTGTCATTTGCATGCTCTTTGTTGGAAGGACACCAGCTATTTACATGACCAGTATGACTACTTTCGCAATTTCTCCCAAACGTTAATCGGGGAAAATTGCAAAGCAGCTGCGGTGTGACAGCCCATTTCGCCAGCGGAAATAAAACTATTCGATTGTCTTGGCTTATTGGCTATGAGGTTCTTGGTTTTATACCCAAACCCACCTTTTTCAGCTGCATTTTTATTTTCGACTTTAGTGTGTAGACTGAATTGTAAAATTGGATGTATCATGAAAGACACGGCATGACCGATGACCTTAATATGCCTTTCTGGGCTATTTCAATAGACACAGGATAGCACGGGTCATGGATTGTTATGACCATGTTTCCTAAAGAGGTGTTTAAATTATCTGAATGGTATTCTTTTTACTACGTATTTCACGTTTGTTGTGGTCATAGCGGATATAACTTTCATTCATTTGCTCGGTCGAAAGTTTGTTTTGTTACTCAGTCAACTCATTCACATGGTGCAACTTAATTATTCTGCTTTTAGATAGATCAAACAGCTTGTTAAGTTCATCCACAGACAAATCTAATAAATCAAAACTCTGTTGTCTGCTACATGAGAATACATTGTTTACAATCAAAGTAGTTCCTACAGCTCGATACGATTTCTAGATACACGTGTCGAGAAGTATGAAACAGTATGGAAAAACACTGCACGATTCTGGCTAAGTTAA
>JAECUM010020723.1:0-12394 GCA_016617855.1 Megalonaias nervosa | reverse complement strand
TTAATCTTCAGAAGAATTTTGAGCGCATTCCATTGCAAGTATTAACATTTAAGAATATCTTCAGTGTTATATTTCAATGGCGTATGTAGGACAAACAATTCTCGAGTCATATGCCATTTAGCCCTATTTCAGAAAATAACAAATGGATCCAACAGCCCCCTTACTTGTCTAATGCATTCTGCAAGATAAGAATGATCACCTAATCGCATGTTTGCTCCTACAAACCTATGTCAGTCAAAAGGTCCCTAAGGAGCATCAGTAGGTTTTTTCTATGGCTTCTAATATGTGCTATATACAATTCAAATTCCTTATGTTTTCAAGATATCAGAGCCAATTGTGATCAACATTTCACATGTTATGCAAACGTTCTCTTTTAATCATTGTTGCCGTTCTCGCAGAGAAAGAATCGAAAAATTCTAAAGAAACTGTGTTTGACAATAGCTACAAAATCAAAAGGCTGAACATTTTTCTCAAATCTGAGAGATCAGTTAAATATTTAACTGTATGTATCATATATGAATCGCTTACTAGGTATTCCCAACTTTCTATATGATACCATGATCCCGTACTTGAGACAGAGGAACCCAAAACTCGCAAAAGATATCGACCTCAAATGGGTGGCCGCTGACTGTTGTACATAGAAATCAGGAATCCAGCCCTGAGCACCAGAAGTACTAATCGAGTGAACGTAAATGAGGAAGACAAATATGCCACAATACATTGACTTACTTGTGACCAAGTTCGTGTGTTGCTGTCTGCACCGTCCGAAAATAATGACCTGCCTGGATAGGCGAAACTTTCTCACGCATGCCACATACTCCCGCAAAAGGGCTTACACCTGAAATGAAAAACAATTCAAGTCAGGTTATCGTAGTTGCATTCTTAAAGGATACCGTTGAAAACATATGAGTTGCCCTGAGCAGGAATGGTGAAATATATTTATTGCATTAACACAGAAATCCATGCTTAATTTTTGAGAATTTATTATATTGGTGTCAGTGAAATGAAAATCTACTTACGTTTCACTCCATACCTTGCACAAGCGGAGCATATAAATGCGTGAAATGCAAAGTTCATGTCCGAACGATTACGTTGACATAAATGCGTAATGCAGTAAATATATTGACTACAACACTGACAATAGCGATTACTGTTGGCTCAAGAGTACGTTAATGTGAGCTCTAAAGTTTATCACGATACTCCTGTAAACTGCTAAAATGTGTGTTTCTTACGCATGAAGTCAAGCAGCTATCAAAACTTTGAGTCACTTTTATTCGACTTAACCAAAATAGACCAAATAGCGTTTCCGATACGGACATTTGCTGAGAGAAAAAGCTTACATACATGGCTATATCCTATGCATCGTGTCGACTGCGGAAATTACATTAGTAACTATTCCATACATTAGTAACTATTCCATACAGAAGTGTTACAAAGCTAAACTAAGTACATACCGGTTTTTTTTTACACATTTCATATTTCGTAAAAATAGTCAACCAATCAGCAGCCAGCAGGGTTAACCTCTGAACCAATCGTCGAACACGGTTGAAACATTGTCCAGTCCAAGCTGAGCTTTGATCAGATTAGCTTCTTTTTTCTTGCACAACTTAAACTACCCAAGAGAAATGCAATATATGGTGCGACACAAATAACAAGTCTAGAAACCACATCAGCCGTCTTCCAATCATTACAAGTACTGGGACCGTTGTATGAAAGATCATTTATTAGCAAAATTATAAGCCCATGGTATCGGTGACACGATTCCATTACTTAGATTAAGCTCTAGAGAATAACTCAGCATATTAGACAGCTATCATTACAAACAAACACAGATCATCACAAACACGAAAACTGTAAAATACACTAAAGCATGTGAAATATATATGTGCTTAAGTGATATAAAATATAAAAGGCATCAACCAAGATGACAAAAATTGTCAGTAACATTCTTACAAAATTATTACTCTTATCAAGAACCTATTAGGACTATGGCTTTAACAGGTGCCAAAAATTGGTAATGGTGAATATATGCATCCAGTGAAACCTAACTAAACCGGATACTCTATACATCTACCTACTCGGCAAAATAGCTAAATAGTTCGATACCAGTAAGTCTAGTCTAATTACTAACTGAAGATCCAAATACAGGCCACCTCTAACAAACAGCAGAAAACCTCTTTCCCTGTGTGTCTAACTAACTGTACGTTTACTTATCTATCTATCACTGTATCTTCCATGTTGCTAGTTCGGTCTGTCTGTCCTATTATCTATATCTCTTTCTATTTATATATTTTAAAACATTATAATATATAAACATTCTGAAGAGGCAACATATGTGTATGTGTGTCTCTGGTAATTCATTTAGAGAGAAGTTACAGTCAAGACGTTCCTTTAGCCATATACCTAATTATTATTGGAATCGAACCTCTCTCCACTGACCTCGATCTCATGAATAACAAAAATATTAATCTAATTTTTATAAAGGCAAATAATTCAAACTGGGTCAATACATGGATGATGCCTTTTTCCTGTTGGACTATTATTGTGGTCCCCCACCGAGACACCTAAGGATTTTTCATCAGTCTCAGGTCTACTTTGTAATCTACTAAAACCAAAAACCTCTTGGATTATAAAATAACAAGCATTTTAATCATTTGTTCGACTTTTTCCTGTCAGGATATAAGGGCCCTTTAAAGCTAGGCAATATGCTACAGATAAATTATGCAAAGATATTAAACGAAATTTTAAAAGACTGCTATGTTGTTTTATGGGAAGAAATCTGACATTTTCGGTATACTAACTTTGATCAAATATTATTGGATACGCCATAATGAATTCTTTTTATTCTCGGCATTGCCAATTCTTTCACTATAACCTGAAGACCATATTGTTTAAATTTGTCTGAAGCAGTAAAAATGAAAGAGTTGTTATAGGTAGACTTACTTACAGCCTCGTCAAAAGATTGTGGTCTTGGTGTGGTTAATGTTCATTCTTTTATTTTGTATATGAAGATCACTTGGATTAAATGTCTTATTGCAAATGAAGAAGAACAATATCACAATACGGTTACAACGGACGTTCTAGGAATGTTTGCAGCTATCCAGATATTAAACAAAATTAACAGGGATTAGGAAATGTATTTGCAACAAATTCAAACAAGACATAAAAGTCCCTTAATAGTTAAAGAGTACTTTTCCTGGGATATATTTTATCTTTTTATGTTGATATTAATAACTTTCATTCCAACACAAAATTCTGTCAAATGGAATAAGATTGTCAAACATCATGTTGATAATCAATTATCATTATTAAATCTTGCAGCACTATGTCAAAAGGCTAGCAACAATAATTTCATTGAATGGAATTTACAGTTTTATCTGTGAACGGAATATAGTATACATCCTTAAAAGATTACTACCACATACGGTTGCGTGAACTGAGTGCACCATTGTTATTAATGGATATTGGACCCAAAATGAAAACTTTTCCTTTCATAAATTAAACATATCAGAAATTTGTATGACAAATTGTTTGTTTTCAGCATCTGTGGGAAGTGTGGGGTGGGGGTGAGGTGTGTGTGTGTGTGTGTGTGTGTGTGTGTGTGTGTGTGTACTCACCGGAAATAATGTTGTTACTAATGGAACCTTGATACAAGTCATACCTAAATATAATGATAATAATTATGTGTACCTGAATAATGATACACTTTATTACAGACAATACAAATGTAATTTTTATTTACAAACAAGACCCTGGCATTAATAACAAGGTATTAAAAAAAAAATTACTGTGCTTAACTTAACACTCTTACTAACCATAACAATTTTTGTCGTCTATCTCCCTCTCTCGATTTTCTTTTACTTTTACCACGATAGGTCCAGAGACCTCGTCGCATACCAAAGGCAAAATGCTGTTTTGCTCATTTATCAGAGATATTAGCCAGTATCTTGAGAAACCTTTGGGAAAATGAATTTTGGGATTATATTTCTATATTTTCAAATACCAAAATGATATGGACAAGTTTTGTAGTCAATTTATACCAAAACTTGTTATGGTCAATTTATATGGGAAACTGTAATCATGAATCTATATCGAAAATGGTATGGTATATTTGGAATACTTCACAACCGAAGATTCATATGGAAAATTTGTACGGTCAGTTTATATGGAAAATTTCTAGAGTCAATGTTTTGAAAGCTATATTTTTGGAAACAAATATGATAAATTACCATGCTCAAATTTTAAAACTAGATATTGACGCATTTATGGTCAGTTTTGAAAACCAATACTTGCTCAGTTTGGAACAAATTATATATGTTGAACAATTTCAAAAGCTTTGTCTCATAAATATTTCATTTCTTTAATTTTTAGAAGGGGAATATAATGTTTTATCATTATTGGCGACTAGCATATTTTTGTTTGAGTATTTTATTGAATGTAAGATAGGTAATTTTATAAGGAAAAAAATATAATGTTTTCGAAGCTAAATACAAGTGAAATATAGTTATAAACAAATCCAAATACGTATTTTAAAAAAACAAAATTGGAAACTTATATAATCGGTTGCCATTTCTATTGTCAATACAACTTTAATTTCATTTAAATATATTGGTGTATATCGTCAAAGGTGTAAAACAGTCTTAGAAGTAAAACTTCAAAAATCGATGCATATTATCAAATATGGAAAACAATATCAACTTTTAATATCATTATCACAGTTATACATTCCGTCTGGCAATATATTTATTTCCAAGTCCAGGAATGAATTATGTTTATTATGTACAACACCATATGACACTTTAAAACTTCCAATATTATACATGCTGTGTCTTCAATTCACTTTTTTCAAATAATGACCTTTGTGTAAAAATTATTACCTTCCTACAATAGTATTTCTTTTGCATTATTATTGTTTCTCTCATCACGCATAATAGAGTACATTTTAAGTATTAACCGACAAATTCTTTACTTTATTCATTGGTAAATGTACCAACAACAATTTTGCTTGCTATGTTATACAAATGATTATCACTAATACGGTCATTTTTCATATCACCATAAAACAATTGTTTTAGATTCTGATACAAGACTCAGTTTCAGTATATAATGATTCAATATGGTTTACATGTTTTTCTTTAAATTATTACAAGTCGTGCATGAATAATTGTGAAAGACCCAATATGAAATGACCATAGAAAGTTCGTCAACTTAGCTATAGTTTTGGGGGGATTTAAAACGATTAATAGCTAATAGTTGCTAATTACAGATTGTTTTTTTTTCTAATTAAAGCAGCCTGTTTTTGTCAAATTTATTTCACCTAACAAGATCCATATCAATTATTTTTCTCAGCCTTTCAATATCAATTATTTTTCTCAGCCAAAGAAGCTATAATCCATTAGCATGAAAAATCTTTTTCGAAAAATCTTTTTCAGTTCATGTCTTTATTGAGTCATAAGATTGGTATTGACTTCAATATATTAAGCAATCCATGTTTACTTAGATCTAACACCCTATGTATCTTTGTAACCTTCATACCATGATTTAAACCTACATATATAATTGAGTAGTTTACAGCATATCTTTTTCGTTCATTACATTGGGTAATAATATATCACAATTAATACAATTACTGCTTAGATATTGTTCTCAGTTTGGTGATATTTACTTACCTTTTAAATTTTAGCTGATAACTTTTTGAGTGTCATCGGGTAAAATTTACTTTCATCATGTAGATGTTCAGGGTACTCTAAATCAGCTTCCAACATATAACCGTTTTGAGTTCTCTGGACTATAATCTAGTATTATATATAGCAAAATTCATTTAAACTTAGCAACAGACAACCCCTGCTTTCATTTGGTTCCATGTTTAAGGATTGTTGCCCATGCCTGAAATTTTCTCAAATACTCTAAAAATCAGTCCAAAGGCAAGCTCACGCTATCCTACAACAGACAGGTGTCTTTCTGGAGCTTTTTTCACATTCACATCACTAGAGAATAAAGATAACTCTAACGTGGGGGGATGAATGAATCTGGAATAAGTTCAACGTACGTGCAGAGAACGTTCTAACACAATAGTCATCTGCCAGAAAAGGTAGTGTTTATTGACAATCTGCTTTAGATTTTATACTTTTGAGAAAATGTGTAGCCCACATAGCACTACAGCTACTGTAGTCTCAAAAGTAACTACATCTGACAAACGTTTTATTTTCACAGTTACAAAAATCTAGATTTCTTGAGAAGAGATAAAACAGAGAAAGGGAATAGCGAAGAGATAAAACATTCAAGAAAACACCAAAATCTAGTTTGTATTAAGAGACAAAAATGAAATCGGGTTTATTTGGAGCCGTTTGGACATTTCGCTAATAGAGAGAACAGTAGCAAGGTCGGTATGGTGTTGACATTCTTGGACATAATGATGAATAAACACGGAAAGAAGGGATATCTTATTGACATATATTGAATTAAAACATTTTTGAAAGATAATAAATCGTGATGAAATTAACATTAATAATAATAATAATAATAATAATAATAATAATAATAATAATAATAATAATAATAATAATTATCATTATTATTGTTATTATTATTATTCTTATTATTCTTATTATTATTATTATTATTATTATTATTATTATTATTATTATTATTATTATTGAGCAGAGAGGTAATGTTCCTGCACAGCATCTTCGTGGTTTTGAGGTGAATTGATAATCCCCAATTCCACATGTCTGCTACAGTTGTTAGTCATTTGAAATTTATTCGGTATGCACATTGGCGAGAAGATTAAAAATATATAATTCGTGTTGTTCATAACTTTTATTACTAAAAGCACATCTTCTGTACAAACCATGAGACACCTGGACGGTTTCCACTACACAAAATGTATTAATTCCATGCATAATACTTCCACAATAGTTCCAATATCAACAGAACATACATGTGTAACAAAGAGGCAAAGTTTTCAGTATAATACCTTCCGTTTATAGATGATGTTACTTTAAAGAGTACTTTTAAGTTATTCTATGGTCATCTCTCTCTCTCTAGGGCCATTAATTAGTTGCATCTTTCAGGATTGGAAGTGTAGAATTTCATCTCTTTTTCTCTTTTAAATTTATTGTTTTTCAAGTTGAAAGAAATCAAATAGTGGATTGAATGGAAAGCTTAATCATTTCTACCAGCATATAGAAACATATTTTATTTCTGTTGCAATATTTATAACGTGTTTCCTCCGTATAAAAGACACTGCCTAGAATTTGTATTCGACTTCTAATCATAAAGTACCATAAAGATTCTCAAAATCGTTTGTTTGGTGGAGGGTTGTGGGATATTGTTTGTTTTATTGTTTCTTTTTATTTATTTATTTTTTTTAAATCAGATCCTTTGTGGAAGCGATTGGTGTTGGCAAGTAAATGTGATAAATGAACCAATGAACAGTCCAGTCTATAACAGTTAAAGTATCAATAAAGACGTTTAGCTTATGATTTTCAAAAGATAACGCCTCTGAGACATGATAACCTATATCAAAAATAGTACACAAGACCTATAGAAATTTAGAAAACAATAGCAATATTTTAGTAACTAGCAATACCACTTTCAAAATATCACATAAAATTATGTTTTCGACCTTAAAGAGATTGTAACACTTTGTTCCTTAAATATTTTTGAAAGATGCAAATATAATCTGAGTGACATTATTGCATCGCCCAAAGTACATTTTGTATAAGTAATTCGAAAGATCAAACCATGTTTATCACAAATAATTTAGTAATATTCTTCTACAAGCAACATGATTTTTACAATGTGACCTATTGAGAAATAGGAAACATAATATTTGCGTATTATATATACATGCGTTTTCCACGTATTCCTCGCGTACTCATTGTATCCTCAACGTAAAGTTTAAATCAAGTGTATCAAACCTATACTTACGTCGTGAATAGCATTGCATGGTCGAATTCTGGTACCATTTTCACGCCAAAGTCGTTGACCCATTCTTTGAGATCGCCAAGATAGGGGTGTGCATCTATGTATTTTTTTCCGTTTTCTTTGACCACCTTTGAACGCTTGTGCGGAAAGAGGAATTCGTCCTTTAAACAAATTAGGAAAGAAATGGAAATGTTCTAGTGAATACCAATAGGCAGTTTTTCTCCACAAGCAAAAGCGCATTCAATTGAAAACGAGGTGTCTTTACTAATTTGCTAATTTAGTATGAAAATGTATAAGAGGCAAGCGATAGCGTGAAAGGAAGTAAACGTTCATATTTGATTCTCAAACTTATTTTCCAGTACAAAGGTACATGTCGGCTGCAGAAAACCCTACATGGTACCTTATAGAAGACGGCCATAGGTATAATGATTAGTACAAGCATAAATAAAAGAATAACGTATAATCTACCAACAGAAACTGACAAAGATTAAAAAAGACGGGACAGAGAGAGCCTGTTGAAGACGTAAGCTATTTTAAATTACCCTTACTTACCAATAACTAGTCAAATAGTAATTTTTAAGTATATAAATTATACATTGCCCATGAAATTACATGAATTCATTAAATCATGTCCAGGCGTTAAATGCATATCAATACAACAAACTTATATCAGGAAATGCATACATATGAATACAACAAAAATTATTATATTGTTTTCATCACATGCACATAAAAACAACAAAACTATTTATGTTGTTTACATCATGTTAAGACAAAGCAGATATATGAAAACAACAAAACTAACCATGTTGTTTCCACACAAGGATCATAATGACCAGTTAACCACAAAACCTACACAACCTCTCTCTCTCTCTCTCTCTCTCTCTCTCTCTCTCTCTCTCTCTCTCTCTCTCTCTCTCTCTCTCTCTCTCTCTCTTTGTTAATATTTGCCAAAATCATTTTATTTCTGGGCATTCCCTAAACAATATGTCGGAGTATTGCAATATTTAGCTCGAAAAATCGGCTAGTATTATTTTTGAATATACTAATTTTATTAAAGTAAGTCTTAGTCTGTTTTGTCCCACTGGTTTCATTAGTGTAAGTATTATAATGTAATAAGCAATGAAGTATTGTATACTCTACACACCAGAGACTATTATCTTTTGTAATTTCCTGGATATGGAAGAAAATCTTTCTCCAAAGAGACAGGAATAATTTAATGCTTTAATAAATTTATAAATTACTCAAACACGTTCCTATTGTGGGAGTCAATGGCATATTCAGCTATAGGTACAAAACGCACTTGAGTCGAAAAGACATAATTGCGGTTTAATGCTTTAAACTCTGATTTTAACGCAAAAGAAGCCAGAAGTTAGAAATATTTTTGAATATCTCCTCACGAATGTCTCATTTTGTTGCTTCATGTTCGGTATCTCTAGATAAGTGCATGTCTGTCAACATCATCAAGGATTTTTCATCCCAGTTGAGATCAGAGGCACTACACAACTTCTGCCTGTTGTAGGTTATGCTCCCTTCTGTCTTTTATAGGTTTTCGTGAAAATTACCATAGATCTGAACACAGCACTTATAAGAATGCACTCAACTATATAAAGATTTCTCGAGGTCTTTTATAAATACTAAGGTGTCCGTATTAAGAAAAAGAAAGTATATGTCATTTCCTTTTATACCTAGAAATCTGATGTTATGTGGTCTATCATTATTGATAATATCTCCAAACACAGTAGAAACAAGAAAAGGCATCGTGGGTCCCCTTCACTAAATCCACGATGAATATCAAACCATGAGGGTACGTGCTCATTTACAATGAAGCCTGACTTAATAATATTATATCGTTATCAAATAGAGTAAATAATAGTTTAGTTCAACTACAAAACTTTCAAATAGATGTACAGTTTGCTGAATCAAATGCTTCATTAAAATCAAACCCACACTGTTAAACTGACGTTTTTATTTCTCTGCATAAGATAATGAAAAACAAATCAGTCTGACGTGTTCACATCAAAATCAACAAAATATGAAGTCATTGCTATCACATATCGTTCTCGTAACGGAAACTATACCTTATCTCATATCATTATTCCGTTTCAACTGTCATATTGTCCCCACATACACTTTGAATAAGGGAAATATTTTGTGAATTGCTTATTTGGCCGAGAATGTGGTCATAAAAACTGAGATTTTATTCAGTTATACTTTGATCATAAATTTATATGGATGATTGTTATATATATATATATTTAATTTGTACTATTTGCTAGTTTTGTTTTCTCCATTATTATCTGTTATGTATCGTTCTATTTTGTCGTTGAGTTGTCCAAAGTCAAGTTCATGGTCTACCTGACAAGGACATTGGTTTGGTAAACAACATAATAAATGGGTAGTATTTCTGTGTGAATGTAGGTTAAATATTAGGATCATTGTCTTAATCGGAGCCAAGGACATTGCTATCCCCCATGGAGAGTCCTGTTGTACTTTATGTTTACCATGTTCTTAATTATAATTTTAGCAACAGATTTTATTTTGTTGACAACTTAAAATTTTCAAGAAATGAATTTCAGACACTCATCCTGGTCCTACTAATGTGTCTTAGTTTTTTATATAGTTTTGTTTAATTTCTACTATAACATCTGAAGCAGAATCATTTCTATTATTCTATTTAGTTTTTTATGTGGATTTATTCAATTTATTATTCACTTAAATTACAAAGTGATCAATAATATTCTTAAATATTAACATTAATTTGGAATTATAGTGAATTCAGACACCGACATCTCGGATTATTTTATTATGAATCATCCAAGGACTGCTGGAACATCTCCACATTTGAGAGAGACTACAGGCACATCAACATATTCAGTGTTGGATCGCATTTGGAATACTATTTGAATTTAATTAGAACTTTGTTCTTTCAATTTTTGTTGGAATTACTAGGACTATTTGGGATATAATTAACAATACCGTACATTCTAGCGAAATTTACACTTTGTATTCTGGGGCAATAATTTATTTGTTGAATTTACAATAATTTACATGTTTTACCCATGTGTTCGTGGGTAAAACAAGCATTTCAGAATGTGCAGAAATCCCGTGTTAAAAACAAATTTCTTACCTTGAAAAATATAAAGTCTTAAAGGATGACACTGATTGATATACTTGGAACGACAATTGTTTTGTAGCGGAGGTTCACCTATGGCAAAATACAAATAAATTATGTCAGTTTTTATAAGTTACAGTATCTGCATCAAAATGTACAAAATGTATACTTTCTTCAAATTTGTCTCAAACGAAGCACAGGTATGACATGCCTTTTGGATAACATAAAAAGACATATGACATCTATTACAATCAGAAAGGATTAGGAAGGAAACATACTTGAATACGTTTTTTTGTCATCTTGCAGGATGTTCAGTTTTGTTAAGAATTAAGCAACTACTCTAACACGGGCATTATTTATATCAACATATTGATTGCTTCATCAAGGTGGCCTGTATATGAAGGTCTGTTTAGTATTATAACTCTTTTTTGTGACATTAATTATCCAGTCCTACAATGGGACTTGCTAAGAGTGGAGAACTGGTTACAGATGGGCCTCATGAAGGACCTTGTACTGTAATTGCACCACAAAAATCTACAGTATCGCCAATTTTGTACCTATTATTGAACAAATCCAATACACTTATCCCAAAAATCTACATTGCTTCATTAATCCAAGAAAGAGTGCTGGATTGATCATTGTCTGATTCCAAATTATCCTTATGCGTTAAAAATCTCCACTATCGAAATCAAAAGAATGTTGACGTGCTAAGCGGTTAAGAAGTCATTACTTACACCGTTCATAATGTGTGAGTAAGCTTCTTTTATCTTTTGTCGCACTTCATCATTTTTACGTACGGGATCTGCGGTATGTATTCTCGAAGCATATCTGCAAGCAGGGATGAAATTAGATTTTATCTATGTGTTCGAGCATGGGTGCAAAGGAGCATGCATATGTTCTTCTGTGATAAAAACAAAAACGGAACGTATATAGCGACGACTTTCATAAATGCAATTTTTGTCAGCAAAGTATTAGCCATAATAATTTATTTGAATAATAAATTACTCCAATGAAATTTGATGGGCCACAAATGCAGCATCCTTGTATAACCAGGGACTCTAATATGGAACCTAGTCTTTGGCCTTTGAAGAATTCGTATCGAGGGCAACATGTCTACAAGAACATTTCTGACACATAATCAATATGCTTTTATCTTACAGTTAGGCTCATGACTGGCAAAACTGCTCAACAACCTTTGCTTTGCAACACTCTTTGAGTAAACCACATGTTCGGCCGATAAACTGGCAAGTAGGTAAGGTAATACATGCGCTAACGGAATTATGTGGGTGTCTTAGTTGATTGATAGATACACGTGTGTATTTATTTATGCAAAGAGATTGTAACTATATA
>JAECUM010020722.1:0-30001 GCA_016617855.1 Megalonaias nervosa | reverse complement strand
AAATATATCCATGTCTCTAGTTAAAATCCAGATTAAATAATGCAAATATCCTTGAACAAATATATTATATATGTTACGTCTATATCCAGACATTGTCATTTCACAAGAATATCTAAATTTGGAATTCTTAGTAGCAGAATTAACACACTGTGGGTCAGAATATTGAATACAAACAAAACGATGTAGGCCTACCTACTGTATTGTTCCTCTATAATCTAGCACGCCTAAACGATGAGACATCATACGGTTCCGGAGTTTACAACGGAGGTCCGGTGTTGAGAAAAGGTGATCTCTATTAACTGTTCTATTGATCTGGAGGTCGATCTGCTATTTGAGTTATAACACAGTCAACTTTTAAATGCTGCTTGTTATAGTGCTGTACATTATTAAAGTTCAACTAGTCTGGGACTATTTTTGATGCGGAATAAAGTTATTAAGCTCAAGGCGACAATGCATAATTTTTGACCAGTGACCGCTTTAAGGAATTTTCGTAAAGCAGAAAATCACTCATTATTATTATTATTATTGTTATTATTATTATTATTATTATTATTATTATTATTATTATTATTATTATTATTATTATTATTTCGGAATTACCCAATTAAGTAAATATAAATTATTTGCATTTTACTAATATGATATTCCGGCTACTTAAAATGTCTGTAATTTTGTCACTTGGAACATTTGCTGTTTATGAAGCTGAACTTTATGTTGTTGAACAGGATATAATAGCCTTTAGATTACTAATTTTTCATGCATTGTTTGACAACAAAAACATGAACTGTCTCCATAAATATTTTGCAGCATAAATGTGAGAAATATTGGCCAGATGAGGGTTCCATTAAATTTGGTCCAATTGCTGTCAATCTTGTTCAATGCGAATCATTTTCGGATTTCACAGTAAGGACCCTAGAGCTTACGAAGGTATGACATCTAGTAATTTAGTTCAACTGTCCAAGTATGATACGCCGAGAAATTCAAGTTATTTGTTTCAGTTTCATCAATGAATTTATGTTATGGAACAAGAATTAGATTAAAGTACTTATTTCAAAATCAATAACGCAGATATAGCGGTTTTGCAGATCCCTAAAAGGAGAGAGCTACGTGATAATTGTTTAAACGCAATAAAGATACGTTCTGTTTTCAGTATGTTTTATGTGTGATATTTCGATCCGTATTGATGTTTGTAACTTATTTATCATTCTCCTTTAGGGGCAGTGTTTGGCTCTAAGAACGTCTAATTTATTATATAAAATTTGATTTTGTTAGAAGCTCTTTGTTAAAAACGACTACCTCCCCTTTTTCAACAAAAAAAAAATCCAAACAAATTCCTATCTTATTGAGCCTTATAGTTCAGTATATATCCAGTATGGTATGTCAAAAATAATTAAAAACATTACATGAATAATCCTAGAATTGTTAGAAATATCAAACCAACATAATTTACGAAGGTTTTCAGTCATACAATTATGTACGGTATTCCCCCACCCCTTTTTGGAAATTGTACCATCTCTGGGCGAATATTAGAATAACTATAGTATGTTATGTAGCTATTAGTAGAATGCAAATGCAGCAGAAGCACATTGTTTTGTTCCAAAGGAAGTCTAGTTAAGTTTTCAGATTGGATTAATTAAACTATCATTTTGGATACTTTGATATCATTATTACTCTTTGTATCATTGCCATATATTAAAACTTATAAGTTATACATAAACAAATGCAATACGTTCGAATTGAATATCGCATCTTATTATACAGTCGATACGAATAGTTATTCCTTATATCCGTATCGCACAAACAAGCTGCAAGAATGGAAGTATTTTCGGTGAAATTTATAGTCGCATTATATTAGACCTCATTGACATATACATTTCGACTTATGTCCATTCTGTAAACGTATATTTATGTGATGTGTTCTTATGCATGTAGAAGAGGGGTGCTAGTTATTGGCAGAAAGAAAGTGAATGAAAACACAGGATTCTGTATTATAACGTGTTTGATGAGTTTGCAAAATTATATGTGCAAGCATCAGCCTACTCTTTACGACATCGATAGACTAGAAAGGAAGATAAGTAGTGAAAAGATATGAATCGCTAGGTCAGTCATGCAAATATTACAAAGCCAAAGTATATGTGTACATCATTAAAACAAAAACAAACGTTGTGTTTGATGCTGGCCACTTTCGTGACTGTGTTGAACATAAATGTAATGCATTGAACCAAAAATTTGCTATGTATTTAGAGCATAACATAATTATTTTGACAAAGTCTAAAGAGTAAACATTCTGTGAAATTGAACAATGAGACATACCGTATAACACTTTTTTGAGGCTGCAACCGCCATAAACAGAATTACAGGAAATAGAGCTTGCTGCGATTCTGGCAGCCACACAAAGGTGGGTGAGGCAAAGAACAAAAACGTCCGGCATCAAAGAAAAGAAAATATAAATGTTGATCAACACTAAACCGATGAATTCTGTAGTGCCGGGGCGGTAGACCACACTCATACGCCCCGGTGGTTAGGATATATCCAACACGAATTATGGATTGGGAAGAAACTTTAAAACTGATCCGCGTACTTCCTGAATGAGCTGTTAGTCTTCCGGAGCTTTTTGAGTACCCTCATACACTAATGGCGGTCGAAACGGCAGGTTGACACAGATTAGTACGGGTCGAGTTTATGCCATCCCATTAAAGCACGGTCGATGACCAGGGATCTAGGTCTGCGAAACCCACAAGATCTAAACTGGCGATCTTAGAAAAAGTGGTTTAAGTGTTACAAAGTTGAGACCCTTTTGCCAAACCATATGGATTTCTTAAATGCATCTGACTTCCAGCGGTCTAATTCCCTTATTTGGTTGTCACTAAAACCTTGTCTAGCCGCCTCAGTGGCAGCCCCAATTCTGACACTATCGGGCTTAAAATGGTTGGAGTTAAAGCCACAAAAGCAAGGCGCTCTTCTAAGTTCTGTATTAAATTCTATTCTGTTTCATGAAAGAGCGGAAACAATAGTGGATATCGAAGATGCTGTATATTTCTTGTTGATTAAGTGCACTATGAAAAGGGCCAAATTGGTTATTGAAACTGGGAGAGAAAACTTGATCAAGGTGTCTGATGTGAACTCAATATATAGCGCCCAAGCCCGCGTAAATGTGATTTGTGTAACTGAGTGTAGGATGTTTTCAAGCAAATGGTCACGCTTACTCTCTAGCTGGGCAAGGTTGACAGAAGAGGAATGAGATGATTGAATGAGTCCGCATAGGGTGCCATGGCGTGGAAACTCGAAACCTGCTGGAAAGAAAGGGCATCAGCGAGTTTGTTACGTGTACCAGGTATCTGTTTGCCTTGAACAAGATATTTTATTTATGGCAAGAAAGTACAAATTCGCGAATGAAATGTATGATTTTTGTATCCTTTGAGGATTGCTTGTTTACGATTTCAACTAAGGCTTAATTGTCAGTGTGAAAATATATACATTTATTGGATAAGTGTTCTCCCACATCCCAACTGCCAGAATGATGGGGTAGAAGTGTTATATTTTGATATGCCCATAGAAATAGCGTGTGCCTATGACCGCACCGTATCCGACTGTGGCAGAAGCATCTGTGTACAAGTCAAACGAGTCGGAAGTCATCCAAATGTCAGGTAATAATAAAGATCTACCGTTAAAACCGGTTTTGCCATTCCCTTAAGTCTTATTTTACCTCTTTTTTTAGTTTGATGTGGTGATGCGGGTTTGAGATGTCAATTGCCATGTCGATGAGTCGCCTAAGAAAGGCTCGTACCGGCAAAATGACTGTGCAAGCAAAGTTAAGATTACCTATGACGGATTGCAACTCCTTGAGAGAAATTTTATTTCGTGCCAGTTATAAATGTATGAGTTTATTACATTTTGCAAGTTTGTCCGTGGGAAGGCAAACATCCATTCTCACGGAATCCACTTCGTATCAGACGTAAGTCATGGTTGGTGATGGGGCAAATGTTTTATCCGCAGCCATAGGAACGCCGATATCAGCACATATAGTCAGGAATTGATCAGGCTTATGCTAGCATTGGAGACAAGTTGCATCCAGTATAAAAATTCTCCAACATATGTGTCATGTGTGTTACAGATAAATTTGTGTTCGCTATCCATTGAAGATAATTGCTAAAGGTCTCAAATATCTGGCAGCTAGAACTACAACCCATTGGTAAGCTTTTGTCAAAATAGTTCCTGGTCGCCACAAAACACCGAAACAATGATATTGCATGGGACAAATAGGAAGAATGAGGAAAACATTTGACATGTCTGTTTTAGTCATACGACACCCCTACCCAGATGTTTTATACATGTAATGGCATTATCAATACCTTCGTAGTGTACTGCTGATTGTTGAGTTGGAATTCCAGCGTTAACCGAATCGCCCATTGGGAAGGAAAGGTGATGAATTAGTCCGAAAGACCCAGAAAGTTTCTTTTCGACTTGACCCAAGGGCGAAATGTGTCAATTGGAAAATGGCTGTGTACGAAAAGGTCGTGCAAAACGACCCGATAGCAATTCTTTCTGTATCTTTTCTTCAGTATTTTGGGCATTTGTTTGAGCCGATTTCAGATTCTTACATAAGTGTGTTTGCAATGTCCTCTTAAAATCAAAATCAAACGCTTTTGAAAACCCAAAGGTAGGATCAAAATCGTGGAGCCAATATTGCAAGCGTTCAATTTTGACAGGGATAGGCACAGGATCAGCACTATTTGCCGACAGGTGGATTAGTGTTCCGAGGTTGTTCGGATAGTTGGAAACGAACACATTGGTTGTTAGGTCGCTGAAGGTTCTGGCTGTATTGTGGAATAACCTGAAAGGGCTGAGAAATTGGTTTGGGGCAATAAATTAATGAGTGTCCCCCTAAAAAAAAATTGAAGCATTTGTGCTGAAAAATTGCATGAAAGTCACGATGAACAGCGACCGCTTTCGTGGTCAATAACAACAAACTTCTTTTGGATATTTTGTGTTTGTAATTTGTGAGGGATTGGTTTGTTTGTAGTTGTTATGACCCGACTCTAGCACAACTTTCATATAGAGTTATAAATGTGTGGTACCCCTTTTAGTTTCCCCTTTGCAACCAGTTGTCGAAAGTTTTCATCATAGTACCTCCAATTCGCTCGTCTCTCTTCAAGCGTAAGGACAGTTTCCATATGGTGAGGAAGAGAGGTACTAACCAGGGGATATTTCTAACATTTGACACTAGTGAACCTGCTCCAAGCGAGAATCCACTGTCCTATTGTGAGTTGGACGTTCCTAAATGTTGGGACAATGCTAAGTTCAGGACCTGTACTGTGCGTATCTAACTGAAATTTGAAACCCGCATCCAGCTAGTTATTCAGGAGGGTACAATAATCAATTTATGAACCCGCCCATATGTTTGCCTTAACTTTATCAGGGATTAAAGTGGATGGTGAGAGCGACGAGCGAACAAAACTGATTGTGAAAGTCCCAGAGGCAGAAACGATTTGGACGGCGTTAACTGTATCCACAGCTGTACCATGGATGCTGCTGGTGTGTTGTCAGTTGCTACAGAGGGTACATGTTGAAAACCAGTTTGTGGACCATTCTCCTTGGACGGCCTGAGCAAGGTACCAGATGATTGGATTTATTACTGATCTCCTGTGTCACTTAGGTGGTGAACCTGTCGGAGACATCTTGAGCTATAACATTAAGAAGATGAAGGTCCATCCAAGCCAATTTAGCTGGTTGTTCCAGGTTGAGAGTTCTCAGCAGTTGGTGTTGACAATCGTGCCTTCTTTCTAGGCCTCTTCGCCGGTTCTTGGACTTTGGACCTTGATGGTCTGGCTCTCTTCGCTGCCACTTGCGACGCCGCAGCAGCTTTCTTTGTACGGGGAATTCTGTAATGAATGCCACAACAAGTTAATAATTACATCAATGTCAGAGTTTTACTACGTAGCAATCGTTGCAAATGCATAACCAATATTGTAATATTATGAATATCACCCTTCACTATATTGAGATGAGGAACGAATTCGGCAATAGTAAGAAAGGAACAATAAAGAAAGGAACAAAATGTGAACATTATGAAAATTGTGGGTCGATATTTTGAGGTGCGGAATGCAATATGAAACCAGTACCAACAGAACAATTACAGGTCAGTGGGCCTAAACGAGCTGGGCAACACAACGCCCAGTGACATGGAGTGAAATGGTGGAAGCAAAAAGCACAAAAAGCTAACCTATGTACGCCAAACATTAAACTAGCAGCAAACGGAAAATATACGGAACCGACTGATAAACAGAGCCCAGTGGTACATAACCAACTGGTAAGCACAGTCCAGTTGTACGGAACCAACTGGTAGACATAGTCCAGTAGTACGGAACAAGGTAGGAAACGCACAGTCCAGTGGTACGGAATCAGCTGGTAAACAGATAGACCAGTGATACGCAATCAACTAGTAATAATACAATCCAGTGGTACGGAACCAGCTGGAAAACACAAGGTAAACATAAAATCCATTGGTACGGAACCAGCTGGCAAACACACAATCCAGTGGTACGGAACCAGCTGGAAAAAACAAGCTAGTGGTACGGAACCAACTGAAAGAAAACAAAATGGAGTCGATTGCAAATCCTGTTCGAAAGTATTTTAACAGTGTGACAAGGACAGGAGACGGACAAAGCACTCTTAGGAACATATGTTGGCGATATGAATTTATGTAAGAGACTATAATAGCACCTCTGAGCGATTTGTACTGGTGGTATTGACCTTTGTTGGACAAATGAACGTCATCACGACGAAAATTTGGAAAGCAAGTTGTAGCTTCTTCAGAAAAAGAGAACCTATTATTGTGGTTCCAGAATGCAAGATAGTTGTGTCTGTCCACCTCAAGTCGTAAATGGCATTTGCTTGTTGTACTTTAGTTCTGTACGATGTCATGTAGGAGCGGTCTAAACTATATGCACTAGCCACTTCCCCATCCCGTAAAACGAGGCAATAAAGCACAAATAACTATATCTTGTGGTATTAACCTGGTATTTACATTGCAAGATAGACCATAAGCCTCAGATCTTGTACACGACTGGCGATGTCGAATCGTCCTGATTAAAACTGTTTTCCCCAACCAAGAGGACAATTATGTCTGGTTTAATTTTCCGTACGACAGAGAGATCGTGCCTGATAATTTTGTCGACAGTCCTGCCCCCAACCCCATGTATATAAATTCTAGAATGGCGGAGAATATTAAATTCGGGGCGCAATCTAATGTCCGTTTCTGATTTCCAATGAAGCTGCAATCTTTAACGGATGGAATGACCCAATACGAGTGTAACGAAATGCATAGCAAAAGAAAGGTATGCAGAATGAAACAATTTAACAAACAATAATACTTAAGATTCAGGACGATTTGTCTGGGTCAAAATTTCTAAAAACGAGGAAGATCTATCAGCGTGAAACGATAGCCACGAAGAAAATATTTATACAGAAAAAATGCAACACGTCCGCACCACAGAAGTCCTGAGCAGAGAAACTCTCTCCGCGCGCAGCCGGTGTTGAAACATTGCTATACGTTGGGCAGAACAAGCGGTTCAAAACTTTAAATATATTGGCCCTTGATAGTGCGTTACACGAAAAATATGGCGGGAAATCTTAGACCCAATCACACCTCCCATAAATGTCCTTATAGTTATGTAAATAGTTATGAATGTATATATATATATATATATATATATATATATATATATATATATATATATATATATATATATATATATATGTGTGTGTGTTTCTTTACAATGTGACACTATCATCATAAATATTCAGTGTGATTGCTTATTTGAGAAAACGTAACCATATGATGAAAAAGTTCAGTGCACTTTGCTTCAATTATATCTGGGAAACTGTCTGCAAAATAATCTTACACGTGTTTGTCTGTATGACAGTCCATTGACCCATAATACAGTAAGAAAAGGTATCTGAGCATAACGTGTCAACATTGTAGCTACTGTAATTGTTATAGATGCAAAAAAACAATATTGCATTGTTTTCTAATTGGGAGAAATACAACATATATTACACATTAATCACAAAATATAAATTAAGGATAATACTAAAGACTGCTCGGAGCATACAGAACATGAATGTTATTTATCTAGCGTCTATATCAAGAGATGATGATTTAACCGCTTTTGTAATCTGTAAGGCTTGTATAGTAGACATTGCTAAATTATTCATCATCGTTCTCCAAGTATCATTTATATAAACGACGTACTTTTTCTAAATCTGTATTTTTCTATGACAAAAATGGGCAAATTATTTTTGGTATTTTTCCTTATTGCTAAAAATAATAATAAAGTGAAACATAGTCTGTTCTTCAAGTGATTTAACCTCATTCAGAATTGTATCCTAAAATTATCTTCAACTCTCTGACTATACATTGTAAGAAAAATATTTTCATAATTTATGCAATGGCTACATCAAGCATTGCCGAATCCCTTCATACGTAGTTCCTTTTTAACATTGTTAGCCCAGCTGTCACAATTTTCTCACCACCGTGGTTGTAAATTGTAATATCGCTTATGATATCTGTATTTTAGCAATTTTAGTTTTAGAATTCTAAACCAACAATGCAAGAGAAGTTAATATCTTATATTCTACATAATAATTATTCCTAATTCATTACATATGAATGCATGTAGAGTATACACAAGCATATTTACAACACGACTTATTGAACTTCTTCAATATAATTGGCATCAAAAACCTCCCAACCTCAGAATGTGTGCTATCTTCAAATCGGCCAGACGAAGCAATCGAGTTACGTTTATTTTGCCAATCGTGTAAAGCCTTTCATCCAGATGTGCCTAAGCTTCAATGCTTGCACCGATAGTTTTCTAGCACATATGTTGAATAAAATATCCGTCATATATACTGGTAATATGCTTCAATCACACAACCACCCTTGCAAAATTCAATCTTTCTTGGGTTTTGTTTTTTAGTATTCACTTTCAGTTTCCACTTAGGTAATTATTATGTAGCCTCTTGAACATGTTTTCCAACTCGTGGGCAATGCCATCAACACCAAATAATTCTTCTGCATACATCAGTAAAATTTGTTCAACGTTTCATGTTTCCGTCAGCAAAGACGGGTTTAATATCGCTAACGACGGTTAAGGGTGCATGCGATAAAACTAAACAGAACAGTTAAAGCCATAGGTAATAGAATTGTTGTGATTAACACATGCTTGTTCATCATCGTAAATTGCCTTAATAATTTCATAACATTTTCCCGCTGGTCATTTTTCTAACTACCTTTAGGCGCAATAACTTATCTTTACTCTAGCAAGGGTTTGTTCACAGAATATGAATGCATGGTAGAATCTAGCCTTGTGATTTCTTAAATATTTACAGATTAATGTATATAATCCAAACATACTATATACTACATGAAATTCATTTTCATCCACCCGTCTATTTATCCATATTATTTAAAATCGATGCAAATATTTTGCTTCATATTTGTACTGCGTTAATGCCTCTGTATTTGGATGGTTCATTTGCATCATCTTTCTTCAGAATTGAAATAATGATAGTTGTTGACCACTATTCAGGACAATATCGAACAGTGTTTTAAATAATACTGTTAACATTTGTGCAATTATCTTACCTATATTTAAAGATTATTGTATCCGGAGTATCATGAACGATTTAAACGTTTCCGTTTTCCTCTAACAGGTCATCAATTCTGAAAAATATTCTTGCAGAGTTGCAGATGTGATACTGCTTTACATGGCACCAGAAAAGCTGTGCATAATTAGATTATAATGACTATAAAAGGCTGTTTGTTTTAATTCATATTGCTTGTACATGTTTCTTGTAAGATATGTATACATGTTTCTATAGAATTAATAATTTTCAAATTATAAACTTGTGCTTGAATTATGAACTGTCTTAAATATATTGAGATTTTGTTTTTAATGGCTATACAATCTCTTTTGAACCAAGAATGACATTTACAAGGTTCTATGGGAGCAGTCAAAGCTGGGCATGTGCATTTTAGTGACAGCTTCCATTGCAATTACTGCATAATGCAAAATACCGGTAATCGTTTTGCAGCATTATAGTTGATATAATTTAAAATCGCATCCAGATTATGAGATAATATATTTTTGAAATTCAGGATAAAAGACTGCCATTCTTCTTTGTTCCATGTATATTTATCTACTACTCTGCTCCTAAACGTCACTTAAAGTTTTATGTTCTAAATGGTACATGTATTCGAAGGACAATATATTGGCCATATGTATAGACTCCAGTCTATCATCTATGTTAAGTATAATATATTATGTAAACACATATATCAGAATAATCCTTGGCAGAGGCCGAGTTGCTAATAACACTTGTGAAATTTCCCTATGCTTTTAACTGATCCATATCTACCATTAGTGATATTTAACCCATTCACGAACAAAAATCGAGATCCCATCTGTACTCCATTTTGCTTTTCATGATTTAGTTATTAAAATATCAAGGGTTTCATATCCGTCTATATGAAACTGATCTATAGTTTCTTCCCACGTTTCAACAAGTAATAGCAGATCAATTTCTTCAACATAATTAATAAAATCAGATTTTTTTTTTCTAGAACGTGTTCCATTTAATCCAGATATATCCCACATTAAACAACTTTATACACAATTAGAACAGTCCGCATAATGCACATTTTGTATAATTCAGCCTGAGTCCAATCATTCGTTTACTACAGCACTATTTATGGTCTTATCAAATACATAGAGGTGCAATAGTCTATTATTATCTTGTTATTATTGTATAAAGTTTTCTTTCATTGTTCTAAAGGCTTTTACAAATTCTGTTAGAGGATGGCACGAGCCTTTCTTATTTTAAATATGAAATCCTCAGCTGTACACACATTAACTAGCCTTTAAGCTGCAACAGTTGGCCTTTAAGCTGCCGTGGTACTGTTGGCTGCTTTACGGGCTTTTTTCCATGCCTCTCTATAGAGTCTCAACACTTTCTATTTTTTCCTATATTTGGAAAATTGGACTAGCACGGTTCATGGACTTCATTGTGATCTCTACTAATGGGGCGCTTTTAACCTTCACCGCCTGCAAATCTAATCCAACAACATCTCATATAATCTTTTAAAGATTTTTATGCTTCCACACATTCATTTTTCCGGTCTTTAGGCACACCATGCAATATTAAATTCTCATTCGCCTGTAATTGTATCTCGATTTTATAAACAGTCTCAGTCAGGTTCTCAATTTCCCTGCATATGACCATATTATAATTTGTAAGCAGTGCGGTGATTTCATTTTTTAGTTCATCAAGGGAGCACTCAGTATGCTAATATGTGGGAGACTGTTGCTGTCACCAACCATTTCACATCGACTATTGCTTATATTGTAAACATCTCCGATGATACATTTCCATTGCCGTTGTGTTTTTGTAATGTAAATTTCCATGTATGAGCCTATGCATTTCATCATTTTATCAGTATTTGTGTTTCTATCCCGCTTGAGAGAGAAAGATTCAAAAACTGAAAGGAATTCCTCATCACGCAAAATATGACCTTATTCATTATGTTGTCGACATAACGTCACAGGTCAACCTGGATCAAGAAGGATAAGGGAAATTATGGGAAAAAAACGCCAAATCATGTAATTGTTATTTCTGCAGGTAGATCGTGAAGGGAATGAAAAACAAGAACAACGACACGTCAAGCAGTTTCACTTCACTTCCTGGCCAGATAAGGGTGTACCCAGATATGCGTCTTCCTTAGTCCATTTTCACCGAAAGGTTCGCAACACCAAAGTACGGGGATCCACAGATGGACCGATTGTTGTTCATTGCAGGTTCGAATTTAATATGATTTTTCCTATTTCATAAAAATGCACCAATATTTTTTCATATCCAGTATCAGAATGGCGGAAGATTGTTATTTTTGAATAAAAACTGCACAATGTGCTTCATATATTCCTCGCGTTTCTAAGGAAAAGCGTTGTATTTGTATTATGATGTTATTAATTGTAGGATGTTTGCATTTTTCATCTAGTTATTTATTAATTTATTTGCAAGAAGAGTGTTTAGCCTGTGGTGTAACATGGAACAAGTGTGGCAAAAGTTCTACACGCGAAAAGCAGGGGTGGAGGCATATTTAAACACGTAGTCATATCAATTTTTATGTTTACTTGTTTAGCGAAGTGCATTAAAATTAGGAATTATTATTGTATTAAACCGAGTGGCATTTAAACAATTGAATATATAAGTAGGAAACTTTTGATGTTGATGTTTGTTACAGACTGATACAAAAGCCTTGTGTTATGTGATTGTCATTGGCTCTAGAATCATGTAATAATCAAAATAATATTAGCTTATTTCATTATGACACTTAATGATTACTCATGGATGGACACATTTATTTAGTATTATTTATTTTCAGATTGAAGAATTTGCATAAATATAATTTATACTTTGAGCTTAGCAGCTTCATGTCGTTTATGGATGCTTGTATATGCGTCCGAAAATAAGCCATAAAACAATGAATATTGCCCCTTAATAACTGTACTAGTAATGTCACACAAAAACCTAGTTACGTACCTTGAGGATCACTATGCAATATATGAATAAAGGAAGAGCATGATGCGCAGGAGAGCGATAACTCTTAAAATTTAAAAGTGTTCCAAGAGAAATTTGTTATACCTTAGTCCTTACCAGCCCCTGTTCCAATTTATCTGCGTAAATATTTTTGCTTTGTTTTTCCAATTTTCCTCTGTTTTGTTCTCAAAACAAATTTGGCGTCTAGAAATAGGATATACAGAATACAAGATGGTCCAGAGGCTATACATGTTTTTCAATTAAATAAAATTGTAGATTTGAGCTTCATGAAATAAACTAATATTTACTTAAGTTTTAATGATCCTCCTTCACAGTTAAGTGACAAGAATGTCGCATTGTAGAACGATGGCCTACTTGCAATATTACTAGCAGCATATTGTTTTATTTCTGCAGTTGAAAATGACGGTTTTACAAATGAACGTAAGGCGCAGGTTGAGACAATATATAACTAAAACTTTTCTCTTATACTTTGCGACAAAGGCAATTAATGTAAAAATATGTATACGTAAAAAATCTGAAATGGAGAAGATAATGTTGTTGCTTCATGTTTTGTGTGCATATACCCACTTCGTCTCTATTCAGTGCCGGTATCGGTAGGACAGGAACCTTCTTGGCTCTCGATTACCTTGTTGACCAGGCTGAAGAACACGGCTACATCAATGTGGTCAAATGTTTGGAGACCTTAAGAAAGCAGCGAGTGGGTCTTGTCCAGACTGTTGTAAGCAAAATAGTGTATAGTATAAACAGGTCATAGTTTTCAATACTGGAAATGCATTCATGTCAGAATGATTTATCTTTCATAATGTATCAACATTGTGATTCACCCCTCTTCACAATTATCTTTATTATTAGCATTTCTATCATTACTATCGAATAGAGATAACATATAAAGAACATTAATTATGATAGGTGTTATAGTTTTAGAAAGTACATGGATACAAATATTTTGGTGATGATGATAAACCCGAAGCGTCGTATAAAATCTGAAGAAACAGTTGATAAATAAGTGTTGAAAGCAACGAGAGCAGCAGTAGTTTTATTAGTAATACGTTTGCCACTAACACTGTCAAAGCAATAATATAACTAGTTCTTAAATGTGCACGTACATACATAACATAACTTGAACAGCATAATTGGTTAATTATGTTATGATCATCAATATTTAGTATAATATAATAATTGCATATACCGTAACGAACAACCATAGTTCCGTTTCGTCATCAGTCAACAATAACAATGTATTTAACCGCCATTTGCCTCCTTTCTGTATACTTTAAGGAGCAGTACATTTTTGTTCACGAAGCTCTTGTAGAGGCTCTGACGTGTACCACTTCAGCACTATCAGCCAGTGAGTTCCTGGACGCATACAGTACATTACTGGAGGCAGACGCTACCAACAGAAAGCGGAAGATAGACTTTGAGTTTGAGGCAAATAATTTTTACATTGGATTCAACGCAACGTTTCCTTAAAGTTGCTAATGAGAAAAGAAAACATCTTATGTTTCTCTTGTAAACACTAGCGCTATTTAAATGATTATTTTTGTATTATTTGCATTTATTATGTGACTTTCTTTGATATTTTTGTCCACGAAAGTTCAACATTTAAGTTTCGTTACCTTACGATTTACATTATTAACATAAAAGAGCTACAACTATTTTATGTATTCAGAAACTCACCATGTATGTAGATGATGCGACCGAGGATGTGTTTGGAAATGGAAAGAGGACCGAGAACAGACAGAAGAACAGATATTCAAACATTTTAGCAGGTATTATTAACATTAGTACACGTATTTTTTGTTAGGATTATATACCCAAAACAATTTGCGATTTTAAATATGTTATATGTTCATTATGTCGTAGTTGTAGAACATTATGACATTTGGGGAAGGCAAATATACTTTCATCTCGTATTTCCTTCAGTTAAGATGGTAACAGTAATACATTGAAGCATACGATAAACGTTTAGTTTCAATACAAACAATCCAGCAATAATGTAGAAAGATTTTGTAGGAGCTAAATGACAGACCCAGTTTAAGACTTATTAACGCTTTGTTTAAATTGTTATTCATTCCTATGATCTAATTACCACCATCGAATGAATTTAAAACCAAATTATTTGGTAACATCAGTTTGCTTTCACATTTCACATAAAAAATAAAAATGATCTGCAAATTTGTTGATTTTCCAGACAAAAACTATTGTCCCTCCTTAAACGTGTACGTCAAAGGGCAAGGCTCCTACATCAACGCGGTATTTTTACCGGTAAGTGTTCATGTGCCGATACGGTATTACTCAAGTATGGTAAAATGAAGAAAGATATTGAGAATCACTATCATTTATGTAGTTCAAGGGTTGGAAACAATCTCATGCATTTTTTTCAGATTCCCAGTGATAGCGAAAAATAAATAAATCTCTCTGAACTGACAATGATGCCAATGGCTCGATAGCCATGGACACAGATCTATAAACGGATCTATATGACATAGTCAAATTAATCTGCATGGTCAGTCACGAAAAGAGCTTATCTACTAACGGTTGCATACACTCAGTTGAAAGGAATATGAATGTAAACACGATATGTGTATGCTGGTAGTTTACAGTATTTTTTATAGGATATAACCTGTTGATTTTCTAATCAAAGCTTTATGATCATTATTATCATTATGGTTATGAAAACAGCATAATAAATGTAATACAAATATCGTTATTATTACTACACCAGCAGCAATAAGAGCGACTGCAGTACTAATACTATATACAAAGAAATAATGTATAAGTCGTTAAGAGAAAGCTCTTTAACATTTCTGTTTTCAGTCATCACTAAATCAGCAAGTCCCACCGTCTCTCGATCATAGTTCACTTTGCACGCAAATCGCAACTTCTTGCAGCATGGGCGACGAGTTAGAACAAATCGGAGTTACAGAATAATCACTCACTAGAAAGCGTTTTGGTAAACATACAAATAAAGCATACACAATGTTCATACAAGTTAGCGAAAGCTGTACTGACTTAATTTTCTACTAGACGACATTGCAGAGAGTACCCATAATTATGAGGACCTGATCTGAAGCTGCGCTATATTGACTTTGGGGAGAGGTTTATTCAATGTTACAGATACATGTGTAATTGTCGGATTTTTATACGTATAATGTGCCCTATTCCAGTTTTATAAAATATTTCATCTTTTCATCTATAACGATCGATTAGGAAAGTAACGATATGGCAAGGACACGCACATAAATATTATGTAGACAAGCGATACAAAGAGCATACGCAATGATTTCGGGTATAATGATGGATATGGTTGGGGTGGTGATGTCTGTACGAATTTGAATATTGTAGTAAATAATAATAGGCATCACGCTTAATACTTGAAATATATTATTACATAGGAATAAAGTGGTTCTATTCCATTTTAACTGAATTATTATCGTACAGTAGAGTTAAAGACAATGAAACCGCTCCGGTGGCCAAGTGGATAGAACGTCCGCCTCGGATGCGGGAGGGCACGGGTTCGAACCCCGGCCAAGTCATTCCAAAGAGTTATATAAATGGCACCAAGGTGCCTCACATGGTGCTCAGTTAGTGTTAGGATTGGTCAGCCTTGTGTCAGGGTAATGTGACTGGGTGGGACATGATCCTATATGTCTGTGGCATGATGCCCAAGTGCTAGGCATCACTATAAACTGCCACATTGCAGACATCGTAGCCATATGACAGACAAATTGTTAAAGCTACGTTAAAAATACAAATCACACACACACACGCACACACACACACACATACACACACAGGCAATGAAAGAACAACGCTAAAATCTATTGTTTGACTTCAGTTGTATTAGTTATGTTATGCATTTTCTTTCCATTCCAACAATTTGAATATAGTTGCAGGAGAAATATAACCACCTTCCTTTTTCCAAACTACCCGAAATAGACCACGCACCATCATCACCATTACTACCGATACTATCACCTCCAATGTGACTGGCATATTACCCTATGTATTCAGCATAATTATGAATGAAAAATAAGTACTTTTAAATTTTCATAATGTTCATTCTTGATAGTAGTATATAATATAGAATTCTCTCTTGAGCAAGAGCACTGCTCTTGCGATAACATCATAACTTCACCTAAGTTACCAATCTTTGAGAATATAACGGTGGCAACTTGCACCAATTAGCTACGCAAAAGGTATTAACTAGCTTTTGCAAATTGACTATGGGTATATAGTCTACTCAGAATATGAATTTTTCTCATTTCTCAAATTCGTTTGATGAAAATTATTGTCTTACCTTGACTGATACATTATTGACTAAAGTTTTTGAAGTGATGGACATTGATGTCTTCGCTATATCCGTAAGTGATGTGCAATTGTTGTGATATAGGGCCTTTTATCCTTAGCTGCCTAAATATGAGTTGAAATCGCTTATAATATTCGTTATTATAGTATCTTTTAATACGGAAAACGTACGGTGAAGGACTCCATCTGATGACGTTGTCTGTCAGTTCTTTTCTGTATTCGATTTAGTTTGGAACAATAACTTCAATTCTACAATGCCTTCATTTACTATGACACTCTTTTGTGGATAGCTGTAACTTGGGGTAGAAAAGGAATTGATCTGATATTTAGACCCTGTCATATGTATGAAAGTAGTATATCATGTTACTAATGTTCTTCTCGTGCCATTGAACATCGCATTATATCCCGTCCGTGGCGACGCTCGTTTTCCCTTGATAACTATTGAAGTACTTCATAAGTTCAAACTAAAATTGACATGATGTTGTACTTTCACGCTAAATTGAGTTCTGCCCATTTTCAACAAAAATGCACAAAGCTATGACCATGTTTTACCTTACAATGTACACTTAAATGTTATTGCATTAACGGGCGGGTGGATACATCAAAACAGTCTGGATATATTCAGAGTAAAATGAAACGTTCAATGATCAAATTGTAATATTCAAAGAGCAAGGGCACACGCACGGAGTAAAGGCTAATCTTTTCCACACGATGACTGAAACTTTGGTCAACATATCCCGTCCAAATCTTCTGAAGGTCTTCTACTTGTGACAAATGTATTTTGAATGGGTCGGATGTTTATCAGGGAGTGCACTTTATCTCACAGACGCAAAATCTTCTTCGTCAAAGCATTAATTCCATATTATATACCTATATCATAATTTGTGCAGAGTAGACAATTTATAAAAAAGGACACCATTCTGATGCTGGAATTTAAAAGTTCGTACCAAATAAGGGACAAGGCCTCTGTTAGAATGGTCCAATAGCTAATTGCATCATATATTTACAAAAAATTTTGGCATGGCTTGCTATTTTATATAAATAGGAAGCAAAGACTTTATATGTCCAAGGCTCAACGTTATTGCTTTATCATCTGATTTGCACAAACATCAAAACTTATCGGACATTTCAGCGGGGAAGGAAATCGTTTCTCTTAGAATGAACAGGTTAAGGCCAAGGTCACTGTCATCCGACAGACAATGTAGCCTGGAGTTAGTTTTACTCGGCTAGTAGTGATAGAAGACACTGTTTAAAACGGGAAAGGAGCAGCCTTTATCGTTCTTTATACATGAATTGATGTTTCAGCTCAACAATTTTCCAAAGAATAACGATCTGCTGTGAAAATCTAATACTTGATATTGTTTCCTCTTTATTCTTTATCTTTAACTGCTAACTACCACTCAATATATTCAAGTGCACCATAATTACCTTTAGCATTAAGAATGCGATATTTTATATACTTCGTGCAGGCATACAAAACAAACGATAACTTCATTATCACCCAAACCCCCCTGGAGAACACCAAAGTGGATTTCTGGAGAATGGTGTATCAATTCGATGTACGTTCGATCGTCATGATGAATACGCTGTCTCAGATGAAGGTAAGACTGAATAACGACCCTGTATGGAAGGGTAAATTGCCCCCAAAGGCCTGCAAACCAAAAACGGCAGGTCATCTTTGTACAATACCAAAATGATCGTATATAGTACTAACGTGAGTATTTACACTCTGTACCTGGATAGATGTCTATCTATGCGTACACATTGTTTGCGACAAGACATTGGCTATATGTACAGGACACACAGATCCTGAAAACTGATTCTTCTGGATGGCCGCCATGCATATTTTGTTTTAGTTCTATTGTAAATGAGAAAGAGGACCACAATGATTGACCTACGCTTTAAGAGGCGAAACACTGATGAATAAAGACGTTTAGTTTTAAACATATCTGATGCACAGCCCTATATATCCGCGTATTCTAAAAAGCATCAAATTCATCCACCATATCACCTGAACATATTCAATGGAAACTATGGGATATTCGTTTGAAATTCGTGTTAAATAGCCACTTTGTCAGTGATCTGTATAGTCAGGTACCACATGATACCACTTTTGAACTGGTAGTGGGACTCTCGTATCCACCAGAAAGAACAGCATTAAAGGGGCGTTACCGGTTGTTTGCATTATAAAACAAATTTATAATTAAAATTTAAAAATTTTCGTTGTATTTCTGTTGCAAAAGTATCGTCCTTTAAAAGCATTTTATTTTTTCATTTCAACATCACTATATTTAATCAGACTGCTCCGGTGGCATAAGTGGTTAGAGTGTCTGCCTCGGATGTGGGTGCTTGCGGGTTCTAACCCGGCCGAGTCATATCAAAGACTTATGCAAATGGTGCAAGCAGTAGGCAGCTTGGAGTTCAGCATTAAGGACTTAGTATTAGGACTGGTGGGACTGATGTCAGAATAATGTCATTGGGTGCGACATGATGCTATATATCTACGGCATGATTCCTCGGTGATAGACATCACTATAAACTGCCACACTGCAGCCATCGTAGCGATATGACTAAAATTGTGAAAGCTAGGTTAAAAATATAAATTACAGACACAATATTTAACCAACCAGAAACTCTCATTTGTCTTATTCAAGTGGTGATCAGCTTGCAGTTTATCATCTATTGACCAATATATGATGGTGAATAAAATCATACATTATAGGTATTCTTTCTTTGGACTAAATACACTTGAATATTCTGTTTTCACTTACCTTAAACGGGGAGTTTGGTAAGCTTAGCGTGTGTGCAAAATATTTAGATTCCATTGCTCTACTAGCCAGCGACCTCAGGGTATTTTCTTGGTCAACACTTACAAAGAAAGATGATGCATGTTTTTATTTTGGATTCTTATCGTCTGCAATTTTGACGCCAGTTGGCCATCAAATTAAGAAGCAGTAAAATGGATCGTACATAGTATATAGTCCACTAGTAATAGCTGCCTGCTCAGTGTATAAATTATTGTAGCTTTTACAGTACGGTTACCTTCATAAAATAGAAAACGTATTTGATTTGATAGCGTGTGTTGGTTTAAAATAAAAGAATGAACCATACCTTTGCTATTTGTATTTAGAGATTGTAATTATATGTAAGGCAAGACGATTAAATTTAGTATTGCTTAATATAGGTTGCAGATTGGGACAGAGACGGACACACTGTTTAACGCCAGGTATAAGGAGGACCTTAATATATGTCTTCACGCGACTTAGAAAAGAAAAACAATCATTTCACGCTAAATAGATAATGTGTTAAAACCAGTTGGACTTTCATTTGCATAAAAGCAATAATGTGTCTCGTACAAAATAAGAAGACTTAGAGAGCAAAAGCATTTTTTTCTGGTCTTAATGTATTTAATATTTGGCTGTAACAAGGTGAATTCGGCAGTGTAATTGCACTTCCATTTATGGTGCAGTTTTGTGGTATTTTAAAAATATTCAATTTTAGGAATAACTTAAAAACACTCAACACAGTGACAGATACCAGGAGGAACAACGACAATTTAATAGGTACTTATCTCAAACTAGATCCGTTATTTAAGGTATATATTTAACTTGTTAGAACGGTAGAAATAAAATCCTTTAAGTTGCCTTTAATCCTTTATTTAAAAGACTTTAAAAGTGCTTAGATATTTGATAGCAGTACGGCATATGTGCAGAAAAGGATGGAAAATTTGATTTGTTTCACCTGTTCCTTTGTGAATGTTTGGAGCTGAGTCGGGGAGGTCTACCTTAAAAAAAAACATTTACCAGGGAGCGCGATTGGCGCCTCAGCATATTTATTCTGTTGAATTATACTTCAAAAATAAATTGTGGAGATAATAGGTTGCGCTGTACACAGGTGGCCCCTTGTTATGGTCATTTATCAAATTTTCCACATTGTTTAGATTGGGTTGAGAGATGAGACAATATGCAATTTGAATCGGGTTGAGATTTTATTATTTGCCTTTAATCCGTCGTGGCAAATGATGTTTCAAAATCGTCTGAGAAATATCAATCATTTACCCGTAGCTCGGTATCTCGATTCTATCTGAAAAAGTAGTACTGCCATTAGTTCCATGTCCACGTTGTCTCATATTTTGAAAATTACAGATATTTTCAGTTGTATGACATACATCAAGGTGATTGCTATCGTGTTTAACTTGCGCCATAAATCTAACATTCACATACTGTATGATTTGGCTAATACGACATTGAGAAAACAAGGAACTAGGATACATTTTCTTTAAACTCGGGCATTTCCTTTGCTACCTGTTATAGCCGTCAGGAGAATGTAACCTGATTTAATTAATCATATATTCCTAAGGTTTTAGTTTATGGGCTGTGATGTCAGCAGCTTTACTTTTCCTAGTAGTCGGATATTGGGAGGCAGTATTACTGTATGATAGCAAAAGATAAGCTACCTAAAAGTAGCACGAAAATATAGGTTTTCCTTTTCAATAACGACGGTTAGATTTTATATCGTTATAATATACATAACTTAAATGCAAATCTAGTTAAACCAAACAATTATTTATTTCATTATTCAGTTATTACTTCTGACGATATAGCATTTTCTAGGATGAGGAGCGTTATTGGCCTGAGGATGAAGAGGAGTTAGAGATACCGCCTTTCCGAATCACACTGGAGAGTAAATCGCCGATGACATTAACACCAAATACATCTTCTCGCTTAGATACCACGAACATGTAAGTAGTTAGATGAACAATAAATATCTTGAAATTGTAGTAATAATAAACTGTTCAGCCTAATCACTTCTAGAAATAAGTGTTGCTTTCAAAATCTGTATATGTTGGTGAATTTAAAATATTCACAAATGAAACTATTTGTTGACACCTATTTGCAAAGAAAGTATTATAGAACTCAAGCTCTTTCCATCATCATCCATGAGATTGTTTTAATATCGCAAACAAGATCAAAGGTACATAAATAATGCAAAGTTAATCGAAAATCGGACATAATTATATTTTTAATTTGTTTTGTATTCACTAATTCTACAAAGATCTGGTATAGGGTATTGGCTACTGTTGAAAGAATCAACGTCTAGAATATAGAAGTGTCGTCTGTACGTATAGGTATGTGTGTTTGAAGTCGATACATATCTCCTTTTGAAGGCCGATATCGTAATTAAGGCAGTTTCTGGAGCAAAATTGATGAATATCGGAAATGTATAGTTCACTGATGTGCATTGACAGCAAAGACTTGAAATCAAGTACTAAATTCTGAACATATTTTAATCTGTAGAAGCTTACTTAAATTGATCTTTAAGAAACAACTAGCTGCTGTGGTTAAAAAATTAAAGTTTGCAAGTCTTCTGCTTTGTTGTGCATTATTTTATCATGTATCTAATTGAATCATTTGCTCAAACACAATGAATCGCCAAGAACAGTGATTATTCAATCTAATTGAAATAGCAATGAGCACTATGTGGGTGGATATGTGCATTGGTTAACGCAAGCACCATGTATTTGCTCCGTTATATTTTCTGATTTCATACCTTGAGTGAATGCAATGACTCCAGCGAGGTTGTTTGTGATATAACGAAGGTCATGGAGGCAAACCTAACTAAACGTAATTCAAATTCTGGAAAATGTGTTCAGGAGAATTTCAAAGTCTAACGTCAAAAGAGTATTGATGCCTGATTACCTTCAGAGTCAAATGAAAACTGACCTTTGTTTCCAGTCAAAAGGCAGCAAACGGGATATAATGTCACATAAACTGGTTGTAGCTGGAGGAAAGTATGGCATGTTAGTGACACTCTTTGCATCACACTACGTTGAGAATAAACTCTTTATTTGCGTTGTATCTTATATCACAATTAAATGAAAACAATCTAGCACTCTCATCCGTTTCATCTTGCACAGTATGGAACCTAAGAGGAATGGGAAACGTGGGAGGGAATTGATTTACGTAAGTGTTGTCTTTAGCAACATATAAAATATGCATCTAATGCTGAATAAGACAACACTCGAATGAAAACAAAACAAAATTATATGAATTAGTTAGACCCTCAATAATACGGGACGTTCAGATTCAATACTATTATTATGTAATAGAAAATTGGTTCAGAAATATTAAGGCTGTATACTACATATATATGTATTAGTAGTAAAAGTTATAAAATTTGCGATGGCGCCTTCATTACTTTCTACGAGCACATATAACAAAGGCTTAGTTGGCCAAAATTAAATGTGGCAAGTTATGCTAAACCTGACATTTTATGCTTGGTTGAACCTAACAAGAAGGAAATACAAAAGTAGATATTACTGCCACAAAAGGTTACAGAAGAAAAACCTACAAGTGAATACAAATTAATACAAATGATGCAATATTGTAATATGACTTATGGCTGTCGATAACGCCTTATCATTGATAAGGTGGTTGCCTTAGCAAAACTGGACTGCAGTATTATTTGTATCCATATGCTCAGCACACTTTGTATATGTATCACTGCCGTGGTGTTGCATCTCTTGTGCATATTTCGTCCAGTACGACCCAGCAACTTTGTTGATGATCATAATCTTCAAGTTGCCTAATTCACGATTACTCAACAAGTCTACACACAAGCATATAACAAGGCAGAGATAGCACCTTGCAGTTTTTTATTCTTCATCTGCGCAGTGTTCATGACTGGATTTTGAGTTACTGTGGTACCATGTTATTAAATGTCTAATAACTTTAACAACCATTATAGACATCTCATGACAAATTAAGAGTTCAAAGTTAAAACCAGTTTCTTGTATACTTCCATTGTGTGCTAATTCAGGTGCAATGCAATAATATTCTGTGAAAAGTTTGTGGTGTATCATACAGACATTTCTGAACTCTTCTTAGATGTTACATAGCATCACTGTTTTCTTAGATATTACATAGCATCACTTTTCACTGTCAGTGAACATCAGATTCTAGCTGTTAGTAGTAATACTTGGCCAGAACACGAATGCCATCAAGCAGTTTTTGCCCTTGGATTAAACACAAATGTTCAATTAATTTAATTCTCTAATCTCAAATCTTTACTAACACAACATAAGAGTGAGAGAGAAGGCAATTATGTAGGTTGACTTGGTACTGTAAGCAGTACTGGTTTTGGCATTCGTAGATTTTAACTTTATTTTTACAAAAAAGCTGTAGGACACTTACCTGCTGTTTATGTGTCATTTCAACCCAATGAAACAGTTTTGGTGGCATCGGTAGGATTCCTATATTTCTAGAGTGGATTTTGGAATTTTTCATTAAGTTTGAATTCTAGAAGCCGTGGATTCAGTGATCCTGTATGTGTTATGAGCAATGAATAAGGGACAATTGTTGACTTCTAAGTGCAAAGTTTGTATCAATACGAAGAGTGTACATGTACGAACCATCATATTCGTGGGGAAAAAATAGTCCAGTGGCTATGGATAAATTGATAAAACTTACAATACTTGCACATATATTGTCAATATGTTGGTTACTTGTGGCGTCGAAATTGACGGCGTAATGTATGCGTCAAAACAAACTCGACGAAAAGTGGTAGTACAGAAGGTAACGGAGTGTTCTGATACAGAGTCTCCCGGGTATGAAGAGAATCTTAACTTGAGCACTTGCTGCAACACAGGGAAATAAAGAGAAATCCTGCCTCAAAGAAGATAGAAAGAGAACCGGAGTTAAGACCGAAAGAGCATGAATTAGAAATTGAACGTCAAAAAATGAATTTCGAAAGATCCAAATTATGAATGTAACATGTACTGGAAATGAAGCGTTTGGAAACTGAGTTAGAGTAAACTATCAGGAATATGGAACGGAGAAAATGTTTGCAATTTCATTGCAAGATCAGGGGAAGCTTGAACTAGGATAAGATATCCTGAGCATCCTAACAAAAGTTTGAAACAGTTTCAAAAGAAACAAGATAGTCAGATGATCTGATTGCATTGCAACTAAAGACACTTTTGACAGGAGACGCTAGACAGGTTACAACTCAAGTTTGTACTATTAAATGGTACTCAGGAATGGACTAATTGATCACGCTGGTAAGAGTGAAGAAGGAAATTACTACGACGCACTTAGGACAGGCAGCCATTATTGATCAAGACATAAAGCATTTATAGGATGATCGTGACCCAGGTATTTGTCTCCGTGAGGAATTGTTTCTGAAGGTCTTTCCACAAGATCAGATACAGTGGATAAGGAGGAGCGAAGGCTCCAGTTGAGTTGTCGAGGCTGCAGACGACTATATTCCCACTAACAGAAAGCAACAAGACCAGAAGAATATTTTTCGCAAAAGTATAAGTATGAGCGCTAACGACACGAATGTTAAGAATTTCCGTCAGGAAAGCAAAACAATCAAGAAATACAAATTCCAAACATTAGAAAAAGCTGTGTTATCGATGCAAGCAATTGGGACATGTTGTACGGATTTTCTTATTGATAATGGAAACCATCATGGTAATCCTGCAACATGTTTGATTACGTCAACAATTGGTGAGAGACTTATTTCAGAAACAAGAAGTGCAAATAAGTGCAAGATAAAGTTTGTGAAGTACCTTGGTTCGAGTGTGACCTTGATAAGAAAGGGATCTAGTTGACGAGAGTTGCAATCCCGATGGGCACAATATTACACTATACACAGTCGTTCACGAACCATTTACGGCACAGCTGGCTGTGGTAAATATCGCCACTCATCTTTACAAAGGAGCAAATAATGTGGGAATTGTCTTAACTGTAGCTGCTGAAGCTCTATTGGGGATATATCTCCCTAGCAAGGATTGCGACATTTGTTGTTACGAGGTCGATGGTAAAGGTCCTCGACGATGAGAAGACTGTGGAGAATATTATCCGACGTAGGGGTGAAGGCGAGAATGGTGTTGCATCGATAGTATCAAAACAGCAGTTTATGCTAAGTTTGAGGACACTGAAGCTGGAAAACTTAAGGCAAGCGAGAATGCACAAATAATTTGCCACAGGTGATAAAAATGACCGTTCTCAAAAATTGCAATGAATATTGAGGGGTCGTTATCTTGAACGAATTCTGGCCTCTGGTACATAGTGCCTTTAGTTGGTGATATTACTAGGTACACTGAAGCTTTCCCTCTTAATTATATGGGGGCATAAAAGTGTGGCTAAAACACAGATGACTTTGTTTAGCCAAGTTGGTTCTCCAAGGGTCATCTTCTTGGTAGTCTCTCGGGGGCCGAGGAAGACAAGTTGTGCAGTCCCATCGACGATGGACGCTCATGTGGCTCCTGAGTCCAAATTCCGATGCACACAGGCGGTTGCAGGTAGGGCATGGGATACCGGTTGTTGGGGGTGGCTGGGACGCAGCCGTGTGACGTCTCTCACAAGCTCCAGCAAGACGCTGGAGGCGGTCAGCCTCGAAGGTGGAACTGGTTTTTCTGGTCAAGGCTCGCCAGTGACTTCTGTATGAGGCAGTGAGCTCGAGCTGGTGTGGTTGAAGGTCTGCCCATTTGATGTACGTCTTGAGGTTGTCTTTGCACCGCTTGCGAGGGCGGCCTTGGTTTCGATTGCCCTGGGCTAGCTAGCCAGAGAGCAGCTGCTTTGGGATTCTGTTTTTATCCATGCTGATGACACGGCTAGTTTAACGAAGCTGGGCATGGATTAGTTGGGCTTCGATGCATGCTGTGTTGGCTCTATCAAGGACTTCCTGGGTGGGGATTCGGTGCTGCCACTTGATCCGCATGATGGATCTCAGGGTGCGCTGGTGGAATTTTTACAACTGACTGATGTGCCTTCGGTAGACAGTCCACGTTTCACAGCCATACAAGAGAGACGTGAGGACAACTGCATTGTACACCATCATCTTTGTTGACAAGCGTAAGTCCTTGTGCTGCAAGATCTTGGTTCGGAGTCGTCCGAGTGCTTGGCTGGCTTTTTGGATCCTCGCAGTGATCTCTTTTTTCAGGGAGCGATCTCTGGATATTGTGCTGCCTAGGTATTTGAAACTGTCCACATTCTTCAGCTGCGTATCTATCGCCAATGGTGATGCAGGGGCAAGGGCTTCCAAGGGTCATATTAACAGACAAAGGGACCAACATCGTTAAGAACAATACATTGAATTCATCAAGTATATCTTGTTTATTAAATTACAGCGAATGGATCTTTCAAATAACATAACATGTCAGTCCGAATAATGAAAACATCAGCATTGTTAGATAGTAATGGCATGTTGGTTTCAAATTATTTAACTTAATAGTACGTGCATTTCAATGTACGCCATTTAATAAACTATTGAGGAAGGGGTTTGATACTAATCCATCAGATTCTTTCAATATAAAATATTTATATAGTGAAGACTTATTACTGTATACACTGACAGCAAAATACAATTTCTATGCCAAAACATATATACGTATGTACTTAGTTTCATATTCCATACCGTCGATTTAGTATTCCATAATGGCACTAGTAAAATTATATGATTGTCGGCATATATATGTACGAAAACAAAGTATTGTGCAAAAGAGAAGGGGCTGATCACGGTATTTTTTCATATTCTGACACCTTTGTCTACTTTCTTAATGTTTTATTTGTGGTGTTTCTTCTGTGTTGACGGTTAACCTCTCTAGCTCAGTTAACAGTAATCCATGGGTCGCGGGTTCTACACGAACATAACAGTCTCCGTCGGCTGCCTCTTTTTTCTTTGCTTGGGAAATGCATTTATCTTCCAATGAATGGCCATGGTGTAGATAATAATGTTTTAAAAGTTTAAATCTTACTAAAAAAGCAAACTCATATGTCTTGAAGTAGTATTTGAACTATTTGTGAAGTACATAGTTTACGGATTATCAAACGTTATCATCATTTGTTTTCTTCACCCTATTATATTTCATTCTGACTCACCTAATTACTTTTACAGATAAAGCATTGAAGAGTGTGAAAATTTAACATTTGCTAAAATTGTTTTATATAACATATAACGTTTGTGTTTCTGATTCACTGCAGTAATCTAATTGGACTGTTAAATGGGACCGATGTCTTCGGTTATGTGCTCATAAACATGAAGATTGAAAGTCGAATACTGTAATTATGCGTATTCAGATCGATACTGATTGTCGTTTAATGGGTTAGGTGTAATGAAAAAATAAGGAAAAGAAATACATTCAAAAACGGTACACTTGGCCAGCTGGAAACACTTCAAAGTGAATGATGATATGACACAGAAATAACTGTCGCTCTATCTTGTACAAGACAATCAATTCAAATATTTCCAGCTTTCCAAGGTGCAGTTGAGTAGAGCAACGTACTGGACCGATGAGGAACCAGTGCCCAAGTCACCTTCGGCAATGTTGAAGCAGATCGATTTGATACAGAATAGACAACAGGAAACGGGCAACAAGCCTATAATTGTTCATTGCATGTAAGATACATTTATAATATAACTTGACTTGGCTTGCACACTTCAAAGAGTTGCAAATATCCCGTTGACAGTTGCATATAGAGGATGGTCTTCCTTATGTATTTTCCATGCCAGATCGAATGAATGATTAATTTTGGTGCACGTTCAGAAACATTTCCATATTTGTTTCAGTTATTAGCTTTGGTGTGAACAAGATAAATGTTTTTGCCAATAAAAAAGTATGCAAATACGTTTTGTGCGATGTCTTCTTCTTAGTGTCAGATGATTGCCTTTGACAAACATACGCACGCCTTTTTTGTAGTGCGATAGAGGGGTTGGAGAATACTCAGATTACATGGGTTTAGTTCATAAGAAAGTATTAAATCGCTGCAATATAAGTTCCTCATCAGTGAATAAGAAATAACAATGTCCAAATTAGAAACGTTATAGAACTCTGAGAAACAAAATAAATGCCATCTACATTTCAAAATGCTCTCAATGTTACCCGGTCTTCACACGGTGCACCACAACCCATCCCTTACCACCACACAAATCAATATGTTAATGATGAATGTGAGAACACCTAGCATCTAAACATACAGCTGCAACAGTAATTGACTTTAATGACTTGAACATTCCTATGAACGGCTTCTTTTGAAAATGAAAACAATGTCTATATATACACCCAAAATTAGTAATTTCGAAAATGAAAGGTATCATTGACTTCTCCAAACACTCATCGATGAATCAAAAAATGCCATCGACTACCCAAAATCACTACGTACTATTCAGATCTTAAAAGTTAAATAAATGTTACTAATGTGTTATTGAAAAGTCATGGCTCACACGTTGTGAATTATTCTCTTTGCATTTCACCCAAGAAATACATAAACATATTTCGTATAAGGAAAAACAATACTTGATCTAGCTATAGGAAGGCAGCTATAATGATATGCCTGCCTTAAATCAATGATATGTATGTGAAAGTTCAGGCAATAATTCACCTGACGGAGGGGGAAAACTATCAATACCATTTTGACCATGTGTATTGGAATTAGATATGCACACTGGATCTACTTACGGGATTGTGGTAAATATGACATCAAAACCATTCTTTAGCAAACACTTAAGGCGATACAAAAATCATTGAGATAATACTTTGTACCGGATAAACTATCTAAATGGGTTACAAAGAAACCAACCTGACATCCAGCTTATCATTCAGTGATGTGCCATTTTATCTGATAATAAATCAGACTATAATGTTCTCCATCTCTCATCTATACACTACAGTAATGGTTTCCGACATTTTCCTCATCCAATAATATTTACGAAAATGAGCGCACAATTGTTTCCGGTAGGCGCTTGAAATATTCGAGTACTACATGTTTTTATTTTTTAACATAATTTTTATTTGAGCAATTTAAAACAAGAATCGTCTATTAATAAATATAAATGTAACCAATACAGGAATGGAGCCGAGAGAAGCGGATTGTTTTGTGTTGTTGCTGCCCTCATAGAAAGGATGATGACTGAACAAGATGTTGCTATTGAGCAAATTATAAAACAAATGCGGAGCAGACGGCCTCAAGTCATTCCTAGCGTGGTGAGAAAAACATTAAAAGAAAAAGGGGATGGTATGAGTGATAAACAGTTTGCTCAGTGGGTCGATGGAAAAGGAAGTGACCTA
>JAECUM010020721.1:0-10291 GCA_016617855.1 Megalonaias nervosa | reverse complement strand
TAATAAAGTATTATTATCACCTGAAAGGCTTCAAGAGGCGCACCAACTTTATTGGATACTCAATATTCTCTCTTGTATTGGAGAATATAAACTTTCACTACAAGCCAAAAAGAAATCAATATCTGTTATGTACTGCCTGTTACCCTAACACATCATAAGACTCTTCCATACAACACATGAGTTTGAATTGAAGACATTTTCCCCACTGTTATGCATATTTAATTTGTATTGTTTGTTAATGTTTTACTCCTCCATTATGTATTATTTTTAACTGCATTTTGGACTGGACCTTGTCCAAAATCAATTTCACTGTGTTCCTGACTAGAGACACTTAAGTTGTTATTTTATTTTGGTAAAGAAGTAATACATAGCTTATTTGTTAGGAGTGTGAGTTAAATAATAGGATCATTTTCAATAGAAGTAATCAAATTTATTTGGGTCTGGATCATGGTTATTGGAATTCCCCTATAAAAATAACATTCCTAACTGATATATACTACATTCTATATTATAAGTTTAGCAAGAGATTGTTCTAGAAATAAACTTTTGTCCTATATCCTGGCTCTTCTTTTGTGTCTTAGTTTTTTTAATATAATCTTATAAAATTATTCATTCTTGCTGTAAGATCTTGTAGCTGGATCATTTGTATTCGTTGAATTCAGTATTTGATTGGGATGATATTATTTATTCAAATTATTTTTACTGGAAATACAAAGTGTTCTTAATATTCATAGACAGAAACATTAACTGGGATTTATGTTGAATTAAAACAAGGACATCGTGGATTATATTATTGTGTTTCATCAAAAGACTTGTGACATTAGTACGTCACAGGCCACTACAGGCACATCAACAACTTGAATTTTATTTCGAACACCACTTCAATTAATTAGACCTTTACTCATTAGGGCTCGTGATATAAATGTTTGGATTATTTTGGGATTTAATTTGCATTACTGAAAATTCTTTGAAATTTTCACTTTGCATTTAAGGGAAATAAACTATGTGTTGAAGTTTACAAAACTTGTTGGATTTTGCTCTTTCTATTTCTTAGTTTAAGACCTTAGAGTCGTAATACCTACCCAATATCTTTGAAAGGAAGAATCGAAGAACCCAGAAGGGTAACTTAGAAGGAGAGGGCACGAAATGAAAAATGTTTGACAGAATCAACGCTAATACTACCAAACACTCTCCTAAGGCACACTTGCAAAAATTTATAAATGCATTCCCTAAGTGTTAACATACAACCATGATGCCTCAACAAACCACAACAGTTCGTCAAAGGTCTCTGGCACCCCATATAGGGAATATTCAAGGCGGTATCTATAATTGCGTACCTTACATCAGAAGAATATTACCCCCAAATATCACTCGGTACGAACTCGAATGAATCCATGCCAAGCGTCTGAAACAATCACATATACATGGTAAGGAAAATGTTGCCACATAGGCATACGTATATCTGAGGCACTAACATACCTGAACGCGACAAAAAGAATTCAACACCAACCAAAACTGAGATGCTGTTGCAAAACATAAGTTATCTCCTAACACAGCGAACTGTGCCGTTTTATATGCTGACGAAACTGAATTGAAGAAAGATCACAGGAAACCCCACATTGGTTCAAAATTAATACAAATCTTTCCAACCATTACAACTTCGTGCACTTCCCTATGATGCTTCTTGTTGATTCTATATTCTGACCTATTCATAATGCACTCTCATAGATAAATTGTGGATTCTACCTTTACCAGCACATGGGAAATCCGGTCTGAATGTGGTATCTAACATGCGTATTCGTTGGCACGAGCCATCAAATGGAAAGCGACACTGCTGAGATTTAGTCTCAGGCGAATATCCACTCCGTTGACCAAATAATTGTCTTACAACCTCATGTCCAAATGCAAACGATCCATCAGTTCTAAACTACGACCTTGTAGGATTTTCTTTCGACGGTTGTTAAAGCCCACATTGTGAGGATTGTTATCTGCTGTCAGGGCTGTGTCGTTAAACTTGCTCTTACCTGCGGTGTCAGGTTTCCAAACCACTCAAGGATTCAGATGAGTGTTCTTGGCCTCTTTTCCGTACTTCAAGAGATTTTCCAGGTAATCTCGGTAAGGGTAAGTATCCATGCTACTGCTGACCAGTTTGTTATTGAAGTACAAATCCACTTCGCTGAACAAGGAGTGCATGAAATTGTTGACGGGAGCTACTCTAGCATCGTCTCCCTGATTGGTGTTGTCCGTTTTGATCACTTTCAGTTTCAGGTACAAGTAACTGCTATTCAGATCGATATAATCCTCGGGCGGTCCTTTGATTTCAAACTCGATGGGAGCTGAATCAGTCAAATAGGAGACGGGATGAAATTCGACCCATTGGGATTCTTGCATCGGCATCATGGTGGGTGGCATGGCAAACAAACCCAGTTCTGACTTGGAACAGGCGCAAGATTCTCGGTGCATCATTTTCTCTCTGTGATTGCTTTAATAATAAAAAACGTCTAAGTCTCGGACGGTTTTTCTTTTCTTAGTCTTTCTAGATCTGGGGGTGTGAAGTCCTCTCAAGGGGTGTCTTCGTCGTCTTTTTCTGTCTTGTCCTTGCTGTGTCGTCAAGGAAGCAAGAATGTCTGATTCAGCAGCGTCCACGGCATTTATAGGAGTTTCTCGGCGACCCAAGATGTCTTTGCCCGTTTGAAGCAAGACATTTTTGCCTGCTCTCAAGAAAGCTTCTTCGGGGTTTTGTTTGTCAATGATGACATTTTGGAGAAATTCTTTGCCTTGCGTCAACGCGGCATCTTTCAAGGCGTGCAATCCCCGTGTCACAATCGGTTTCAAAACGGGAGCCACCGAACGAAAGGCTGATTTTAGCATATCTCCTAAACCATGTCCTCGTCGTCGAGCGACTCCTTGGTACACAGGATCCATGACTGACAAGAGGTTAGATAATCGTTTTCGAAAATGGAGTTTCACTGTGACTTTCCCTTTCGTGAATATTTTGTCCCAGATCTCCTTTTATAGGAATGTTGACAGTGTCGAAATACGACTTACTGACGGGCAAATAGTGAGGATGTACAAATTCGCTGTGAACGTGTCAGGTGTTTCCACCTTCCTCGTCAGCGTTCGTGGTAGAATCCACTTTGAAAGGAATGACACGCAGTAACGGTACGTAGGTGTGTCCCACCACGTTGTACTCCATCACATCGGAGTACACAAAAATTAAATTCAGTCCTTGGTTCATTTCTACAGAGAATCTAAAATATTTCGCAAAATCCAAGTTGCCAGTAACAGCTGGTATTTCGTTTTTCATCTTGATCAGCTTGGGGTCTCCACCCAAAATGTTATACAATTCAGGACAAAATGTAATGGCCAATACTTTGTCCTCTGAAAATTTGATTAGTAGGCGACGAGCTATTTTGTGGTACTCGAGGGTGACACTTTTTCTGGTTTTCTCCAAGGCTTTGGCAAACACGGTATTGAATTTGGTAGAAATCGTGTTCACCAAATGTTGTCCACTAAAATAATAGCCTGCAGGAATTGTCAACAGATAGGTGAACCGTTTAGTTTCGGGGTACTGTGTTTTCATAGAGTCACTTGCAGTGGTTCGTTCATCCAAGTTTTGTTGCATTTGTTCGTCTTGAACTTCCACCGTAAAAGTGTTTTGATTTGTAAGGATATTAAGGATTTGCGTAGGGTGAATCATTTCCACTAAAGCCACTTCCCAATGAGCTTCGTGATCCAATTGAATGGCCTGAGGTAATTTGGCCGTGTAACAGCATAAGGTGTTTTTGGGAAACACCTCCATGGAACTGTCAGTGGGTAACGTTAAGTAAAATTGGTTATTCATAATTCTAGAGTTCTAGTGTCCGAGGGGTCGCTAAAAGTCAGAAGAGTGTCTAAAAGAGGATTGTTGTGATTGGAATGGTGACTGTTGGAAGGGTGACTGACGTTGGACGTAAGGCTCCCGTTGTTGTTTCCGATCGAGGAATTTTTTCAGGGACGGATTGGGAAGAAGGTAACCAATGCAACTACTGAGTGAAACAGTCCGCAATTGTTTGTCTCCTTGTTGCAAACTCAAATTGGCAATGGCAGCACCGATGACACAATACACCACAAAGATTTGGCAGAAAAAGACGATTTGCGTTTTAGGCACGCGTTCTCCACACCACACCCGCATTGGTTGCTTCTGTAGATCTTGCAGAGAAGAACTGGGCGAAGGAGTGGATACTGCAGTAGCTGAGGCTGTGTTGAAGAGCATGATGGTCACTTCTTTTTATAGTCGATGATTTGCGAAGAGTCGATCCAAAAGTCAAAACTGGGAGGATATTCTTTCCAACGTACTTTGACTTCTTTGACACGTTTTGTTCCCACTTTACGAGTTCTTCGATCGAGAATGCTTCGTCTTCTTTTTTGGTCACACGCTGTAACTCGGGCAAGTAATACCTTCCTTTTAACACTTCCCCGTTCATGTCTTCCAATTTATAGACGAGAGGATGACGGCCATGCACTCGTTCAGTGACACGAAACAATTCGGTGGTCCAATTGGGTAAGTAACCTTTGTCGAAAATGCGTTTGGTTTTTGTCAAAACGCACCCAGTCTCCTGCTACCAACACTCAGATTTCTTGGGGACAATCACAGTCCGGGACGTACCAAACAGACGCTCGATGACGGTCACTTCGTTGTCGTGAGTCGCTTCTTGGGGGGCACATCCGATGCTTCCATAGTAAGACTGGTTGTATGCTTGGACGAGGTGCGGCAAGACGTCGATGTACTTGAGAGCGTGTTGATGCGTAAAATATTTCCACATGCGTTCTTTCAAAGTGCGTTGAAATCGTTCCACGATGTTGGCTTTGGTTTCGGGATTCTCGGTGGTGAAAAAATGAATGTCACGTTTCTTCAATTCTTTTTGGAAATCTTGGTTCAGAAATTCGGTGCCTTTATCGGTTTACTATCGAAGAGGGTGACGACCGCTTTGTTTCAACACCAGTTTGAGGGCTCGCACTAACTCATTACTCGATTTGAAAGTCAATGGCACGACCCATGCAAATTTGGAAAAGACGTCGATGACACAAAACAAATATTTGTAGCCGCGATTGTAGATGACTGAATGAGAGACATCGGCTAAATCAGCTTGCCATTGATTATCAATGTCCTCCACTCGGGTGCGACTTCTGGAAAATTTTCGTATAATGGGTTTGTGTAAGGTGTAGGTGGCTTGTTCTTGTAACCATCGTTGCACATGAGGTAAACGGATACTTTTCAGTCGAGTTTTGGCAGCACGATACAATTTTTGAACTCCTCCGTAGCCTGCGGGATGGGCTGGATCGTAGTAAGTGCTGGTTAACATCTCCATGTTTTAATAAGTGATCCACTCTTCACTGATGTTACTCTGAATGGGGCGACGGGGTGGTTTAGAAACGGCTTTACTTGTCCGATGTGCCACGGGTGTAGACGTTGAAGGTAGTGGTGGTGGCGGTGGTGGTAATGGGATGGCTTTGGTCTTCGTTTCTTTTTTTCACTTCTTGTTTCTCTTCTTTCTTTTTCGCTTCTGTCGAAGGTGGAGTGTACATCATCTTTTTAACCCAAGCTTTAAGTTCTTCTCGTTGGTGTGTAGGGAATGGGGTCAACAAGGACGCTGCAATCTTACTAGGGATAGGAGCTGCTGACGGTGTTTGAAAGACTTCTCGTGCCTCTTGTTCCTCACGCATCCGTGGGGCTGCGTCTGTCTTGACCGCTGTGGGTGGTAGTGATGGACTTTTCATCAGGGTCTTACAGTCTTTCAGAGTGGGTAGAGCTGTTTCGTCTAAAGCTTTCTGGTGAAAGAGTTGCAGTCGTTGCAACAATTGACCGTGCCGTTGTGATTTTGCCGTTTCTGACAAATCGCTGCGAGCCATCAATGATTGCAATTCGTGTTGTAACTGGGACATCTCGGTCAAATGAGGATTGGGAGGTAAATGCGGGGTCCGTTGTTCTTGCCAACGTTGGTATTCCATCCATCGCTTGTAAGGGACTAAAGTCAGTTTCGTCCTTCCATCAGATTTCAAGGGTCACGTCTGAGATTTTTGGACCTAGAGGTCCCTTGTATCTTCTTGACCCTTTTATAATGGTGCTATGGCAGGTAAAACGCTTCCTAACATACCCAACATAGGTTTCGCTATTAGACTGGTAAGCATTCCTAACAGGGGGAAAAATCCTACACGTAGCACCAACATCTTTTTCTCTTGACGAATGGGTATTTTCTTTTGGACCATTTGGCGAAGAACGTGTCAATGTTGCAAAGCATTTTTTTCTGATGTTTAGACAAAGGTATCGTTCCTTTCAAGACATTCAGACAACATTTGCTCACGGTAACGATGACGTCTTTGGAGGCAGTTTGAATGAGTTTTTTTTGTCATGGGTGGAGAAGATTTGGACAGGACGGACAACATGTCCCAATGTTTGACTAAACGGGGTGGCAGTCCTTTCTTTTTCTTTCCTTTGGGAATAGAAGAAGGATGTCTTTTGCGGGGTAACATCTTTGTTTGTTGGTTGATTTGTTGATTTTGGTGCCCACCAAAAATACACTAATGTCAATGACTTGTCACACGGCCTTTTATCCTTTCTTGGGACTATCGGTTCGTCATAAAGGTGACGATGTGTTTCCAAAAATCGCCAAAGAATCCTCCTCTTTGGTGGCTCCTCTTTTTCTTTGGACGAGTGTCTTTTCTGGGGGTGACGTCAATGTTTGGCTACGCGTTTTTTCGGGTGACGAGACCCTTTCCTTTTCCTTTCTGGACACGAGACCGACGATGAGGAGACATCTTTTGGTGCACAAAATACACTGAAGTCCATGGCTCGACATGTGTCGTTTTATCTTATTTTTTGGGGGGAGCTTGTCCTTTAAGTTTGTGTAAAATCATCGGCTAACTTTTCCATTTGAAATAAAGGGCCAAAGAAACCTCCCCTTTGGTGGCTTCTCCTTTTCTTTGGACGAGTGTGTCTTTTCAGAGGGTGACGTCGATGCTTGGCGATGCTTTTTTGTGGATGACGAGACTGTCTTTTTCGTTTTCTTTTTCCTTTTTGGACAGAAGAACGACGATGTTGACGGTGTGCACTTCTTGGAGGGGTCATCTTTGGGCGTTCAGGAGCACAAAAACACTGATCCCTATTGTTTGCCTCAGGTCTTTTTTATACTGGAATGCGTCGCCACTGATTGTCGTCGTATCATTTTCATGGCAGGCATCACACGTCGTGGAGGGATTCGTAACGGACTCAATCGGGACAGTTCTTGCTTGGACAAATCCAGTAAATTCTTTAACATGCCCGATCTTTCATGGACTTTGATTCTGGAGGCAGGTACTTTGTGAGCAGTGGCCACTGCCGCTGAAGTGGAGGAGGGTGTCATCGCTGCTGGAGGAGAAGTTCTTGGAGACATGGGTTTCCAATGTTTCATCAAATTAGGAAAGACACGTGTCAAATCGGGTTTGGCAGGCATCACCAGCAACGGAGAGGTGGAAGAAGCTGAGGCTACTGGAGACGCTGTCACCGTTGTTGTGGCAGGTCGTGGTTTGCGAATGTAAGGTTGCGTCCTGGCGGCAGTGCCTCTCTTGCGAGTAGAAGCTTTTTTCTGTGGACTTTTCTTTTTCTTTTTCTAAGGCTGTGACCTGGTCTTGACACCGTTGCTCTTTTTCTTTTTCTTCTGGGTACGTCGGGGAGTGGCTTTTTTCTTGGGAACAACTTTGGGAGCATTGGGATCCCATTTTCAGAGGGAGCGAATGATGATAACTCCTAGTGAACCGCTACCTCCAGGTTTCAAAATGATTTACATTTTGGTTTGAGTGTCGAGTTGCGTCGAGTCTACTTTGTTTCTGTCAAAAAAAACGTCTGGTTTGATGTAGAATGTGAATGATGCCTTGCAGTAATTGACGTGCTGTCACTGTAAACCATCGTAAGACTTCTCTGAGACTAGCTTCTAAGACACGAGCACGTATTTGTGGACTTTTTTCGCGACTGATTTCGTACAAGGCACGAATCAATTTGACGGGAAGATGAGACTGAAGGGATGTTATGTTGACGATGTGTGAGACAGACCCAAAGTGACCGAGGTTGTTATAGATTTTTGTTTGGTTGTTGTTGTGGTGGTGGTTAAGTCGACGACGGGGACGTGTACACGACAGGCCCTCCGTCTTGGCACCAGTGGTGAAACAGATGGGTACGAAATCGGAAATAATCGGGGTGGTGGGTTTTAAATCCACGAGTAAATAGGCATGTGGGGTTTGAGTGGCATCGTCGTACGCGTGAGTCAGCCAAGGCGTTCCTAACTGTTTGGCTAACACTTGCACTTGCGATTTATCTCTAGGGCTTTTAAACAAGGCCACGTAATGAGCATTGAGACTGATGGTGCGATGGGCGTTACTTTGTTGAAACAATTTTTGAGTGATGTAAATGACAGTGGCATTACGATGATGCCCTTTGCGCATAAACCACAGTTTAATTTCTTCTTGGTCTTCTCCTAACATGTCGTCAAAGATGACCAAATGGGTTTGACTAGAGTCAGACACGATCCCGTCGTTTTCGCCAGGAATGCCTTCTACAAACATGATGGAATCGCCTTGACTTTCTCGCAGAAGGCTGTATGCCGATTGCCACTCTTTGTAACAATACACGATTCGTTGTGGGGGATGATCGATCAAATGATGTTTATGTTCGATCAAACGTTTGACAAATTCGGTTTTGCCTGAACCGCTCGGTCCAGCAATGAGCATGTTTAAGGGATGGCGAAGATACAAGGCCTCCCAACTAGGATGATTTAAGTATTTGTCGATCACTTTGATTAATTGATTTATAAATTCAGGTGAGAATTTTTTATCAACCACAGCTTTGTTTTTGGTGCTTGGTTGTGTATGCAGTTTAACAAGCAAATATATGTTGGCTATTATTTGAGCAACAATTGTACACAGAATGCATTGATTCAGACAAACACAAAGAAGACGTAATGACTTTCTTGTTCATGGATCAATAATAGTAAGATTAACACTAATGAGCTGACATATTTAAAAAATAAACTAAGATCAAAGTGCAGTGATTAACTACTGACACATTTGAAATGAACATTCACAAATAAAAATGTATAACAACTTTTTTCATATAAAGATAGGTTCAGTCAAAAGACACTTATTTTCAATAATTCAGCACATCATGCCAAATTATTGAATCAAACTCTAGTTAATTTGGCACAAAACTTCAAGAAATTGAGAGTTACACCACGATCATGTTGTATCATAATTCATAAACATTTTCTTTCCCAAAATGATAATGAACTACTTACACATTATTTTTCCTACTTTTGAAAAAAGAAAGTTTTTAATGTTTTTGAAAAGACTATAATAAATTTCAGGAACCATGCCATGATCATGTTATTTCCAAATTCATGCCATAATGAAACATTCTGTTGATGGGTTTCATTGTTTTAGCTAGAAACAAAACTGAAATGCAGATGTATTTTCTCTGCCCTGCTGTTTTATGAATGATTAGGCTGTTTTATGAATGATTAGGCTGTTTTATGAATGATTAGGCTCATATTAAATAAATTGCTCACATACTTCAGTTACAGTGAAATATAAAATAATCTTTAGAAAATTCCAGACTTTTACAGACATGAATTACATACATACTACATATCATACACAGTTTATTTCTATATGATATGTCGGTTGAAAAAAAAACCATGCTCTGAAGGATTGTATGTTAGATATCTCTTATTAATATAGGATATAGCCTGATGTAAATCTTCCTTGATAGGCAGGCATGAATCCTCTAGTAGTTATAATAAATCTAATATTGCCATATGTGATTTATTTTAGAGTTCAACACTTGATAGTATTGCCACATTAAATGTCCAAAAAATTTATTCTGTATATGTTTTTTATATTGTGCATTATTTTATACATTTCATATATTTAGTGCCATTATTCACAAATTATTTTTAATGTATATCTTGTATTTATGGCTTTTATTCTATTTTCGTCCTGAATTGGTTCCAGAATTTAAATACTGAAAGTAGAACAATCCATTGTATTAAAAGTAAAAGTCCTGAGAATGATAGTTGATACAGGCAGATCAAATGGTGGGAATTGAAACTGTAACCTTCTGATAAGGAGTCAGACTCCTAAACCACTAAGTCATCTGAGGTCACTTAGGTAGGGATCTCGAATGGTTCCATATTATGACTATTAGTGTACATACTAGCCAGGAATCCATGCTTAGTGAATGAAGTCCAATGCCAAGTAAGAGCAAATACTATACTATTATATA